>JAEDXX010000235.1:0-127166 GCA_021725515.1 Epicauta chinensis
ATATCTTTAATAGTTTCCGAGATATTTGCAAAAAAACAAACCCCCATTTTTTTTACTAAATTGTTTATAACTTTTGCAATTTTTGCCGGCGCACTTTCAAATTTTTCAAAAAGTTTCTAGAGGTCATTCCGAATCATAATTTTCGATGGCCTTGAAGAGAAATTTACCAAAATGGCTCTTGTTGCCTAGACTATAAGATTGTAAACGATTTGAATTAGAAGAAAATTGTGAAACTTACTGGTTGCAAGAGAACTTGTAAGCATCAGAAATGGTAGGCCTATATTAGTGTTAAAGAAATAGAGAAAATACAAAGTTAGAGAGTTAATTTGGAAAAAGCTTGATTCATACTTAAATCTCAAATCAAACTTACCTTAATTCACGTAATTTCTGTTCTTTATCTTTAGCTCTAACTAATAACAGATTGAATTTGTCGATTAAACGGTGTACCTCCTCCGATCTAGCTTCATCCTCACCAATTTCACATTCTTTTATTAATAAATCATGTAAATGTTTAATTAATTCGATATTCGATTGACATGTAGCCGATAATTTTGCTAATTGTTTAACATTATTCGTCAATTCGATTGTTTTATTCTCTTTTGTTAATTCAATTTTAATTAAATCATCCAATTGTTGTAAATTAATATGAGATTCTTGTAATGCACTCAATAATTCCATTAAATATGCATCTTTTGCACTAATCGATGTCATCCGTTGTAATTTCGGTAATGTATCAACTTGTACGGCTGTATCCTGTTCAAATTTCAACGTTTCCACTTGGATACTCTCATCGATCTCTTGTCGTTCCTTTGATGAACGTTTCTTTTTATTTTTATTCAATTTAATCAATTCAGTTTTCAATGCAACAATACGTTCTTGGATATCCTTCCATAATTGTTGGTATTCATCGATCATCTTTTGATATTCGATAATTTCGTCTTTTTGTAATTTCTTCATAATTTGTAAACCTAAACGATCCGCATTCGCTAAGATCTCGTTATGTTGATTTAAATCATTCTCTAAAATTTCTAAATTCTCTAAACGTTGTTTGGTTGTTGTTGAACGTTTCTGTAAATGTTGTAATTCGGTTAATTGGGCATCGATACGTGTTAAACCAACAATTGCATCTTCGTGTGCCAATGAGAATTCTTTAAATAACACAATCTCGTCTTGGAGTTTCTTCAATAAAATCTGAGCTTTCGGCAACAAATTATGCCAACGTATCAATATTAAACGGGGACGTGTTGTTAATTCTTGCAAATTATCCGATTCTAAACAATTTATTGTTGTTAATTTCACATATTTCTGTTCGATTATATCAAATTGTGGTATCTTATTCTCGATCTCTTTGATCTCAGTTTCTAGTAAATAAATCAATTCTTGTATATCGTGACGATTTAGTTTTTTGATTTGTTTATTATCGAATTCCTTCAATTGTTGCTCTTTTGTAATCAACCATTGTTCTTGATCTAAACTTAAACGTAATACATCTTGTAATAATTGCCAGATTTGTTGGATTTTACGTTTACGTTCCGCTGATTGTCCACAAACGTATTTCCAACGTTTCTCTAGATTTTTGATGGAATTTTGTAGATTTTCCGTAGGGAAGTGCGCCTTATACACATCATCATCATTGAGGAATAATTCACATAAATTAAAGACTTCCCCAATATTGCCGCTCTCTTTTTCGATACTCTTCTTTAATTGTTCGTGTTCTTGTAGTTTCCGTTCGATAACTTCTGCATCATTTGTTTCAAAGATGATCGGTTTGGCGAGTTGTAATTCGATTTGTGTCAACCATGAACGTATTTCTAAGATTTTCTGTTCTAATTGTAGCATCGTTTGAATTTTATCGCAGATCTTATTGCAACGTTGCTGTAATAAATTCTGTAAATGTTCCCATTTGATTTGAATTAAATCGGTTTTCGTTTGTAGGATTTGTTTGATTGTAACATCACTATATTCATCGCTACAATTATCAACTAATTCATGTCCGGTATTTAACAACCAATTATATTCGCGCTCTTTCAACGATATCTCCGTTTGTATATCGGTTTCTAATTTATGTAATAAATCCTGTGGATCTTTGATAGTTGTAAACGATTCGTTATCGTCGTCATTTAAACGTTGTTCCAAATTCTCACACCATTGTACGAATTTGTGGTGGCGTTGTTCGAACATCGATCTCAATCCCAATTTCTCTTCCAATTGTTGGCACAATATCGACAATTCATGGTCTAGATCGTGTTGTTGATTCCACAACAACCAGATACGTTGATTGATCGTCTTCAAATCGATCGGACTCAAACATTCTTTCAATTGTTCTTGTATTAAACGTAAATCTTCCAATTCTTTCAACGATTGACTCAAATGCGTCCGTGCTCGTTGCAAATTATCCAATTTATTTTTAATATGCGTCTGTCCATTCGGTAATTTTACAGCAGTCTCTGTTATCAAATCTTTGATATTATCGTAGAATTGTTGGATTTTACCCACACTATCATCGTAAGTTTTCAATAAATTGATAATACGTTCAATGAATTGTTGCCATGTTTGTAGACCGGCTTGTAGATTCGATATACGTTGTTTGATTGCAGCATGTTCCATACGGATCGATGTGGCTAAAGCATCATCGCAATATTGCAACAATTGGTTCTGTTGTTGTTGTAATTGGTCGCATTGTTGTTCGCCTTCCGGTATTCGCTTCAATAATTGTTCGATTTTCGTTAATAATTTCGATATACGTTTAATATGGATATAGCGTAATTGTAATTGTTCACGTTCTTGTTCGATATTCTTCAACCACACCAATAGTTTCGTTTGATCGTTACGGTATTGATCCCAGGCATTCAAACGTTTTTGTACTTCATTATGACGATCCATTATACGCGATAATGTTTCATTATGTAGATTTGTTAATGAATTGAATTGTTCCATCACACTATTCTCCACAATACCGCTACCTAATTGATTATCATTACTAATCGGTTTTAGAACGTTTTGTTGGGTTGTTAATAGATTCTGATGGACTTGGCATAGATGTTGGTGTTCGGATAAACTATGATAATCACCCGGTATAGTGCCTTGTAAGAATTGTTGTACATTTAACAAATACTCTTCCCATAGTTTTAAAGCAGCTGCACCATCTTCATTCTTAATCAAACGTGTACTTAAACGATGATACTGTTGGAATGTCTCACGGAAAACTTGTTGCCATAATTCCAATATTTCAATAACCGATGTCTGTGTTGTTTGTTGTGTTGTTGAGATTTCTATTGTTTTATCTCGGATCTTTTGTATCTGATTCTCTGCTTTACTCAACGCTAAAAGATGATCACGTAACGTCACCAATTTCTCTTCATTATCGGAATTGGCATCAATATCACCGATACTCTATAATTAATAAAATCATAAATACAAAAAACTTCAACGAGTTAAATTAATTTGAAAAAAAAAACCTTTTGCACTGAATTTAGATATGTTTTGGTGTTGTTCAACTCATTCTTAGTTTCTTCTTTGGTTTTGGCACGTGCTTCAGCAACATCCGCCAATGCGGTGAGTGATTCGCGTACATCTTGTAAACGTTTACCTAAAGCCTCGACTTCATTGCCTAATAGGGCATTTGCATCAAGACCTACAGCGGCGGCAATACCAGATACTAATTGTTTCAATTCGGCTAAACGTTCCGTATGAGCTGCTAGAGTTTCTTCACACACCTATATTTCGAGAAAAATAACGAAATCCATTGATTAATTTCAGGATGATTTGATTATATATATATTGCATTTAGGCACCCATTAACCTTGGCCCTATTTATTGTTGTTACATTTTCAATTAAATTCGAAACTGGTCGGGGTTCGATAAATTTCGTTCAAATTTCTTGTTTTAACACGCGATTCCTAATCATTTTCATTCATAATTAGTTTTTAGGGCGAATATACAATCAAAGGGGTGTTAGGTAGAGGTATTTGATTCTAGGAACTAAGAAATTTCGAACGGAAATTATTTATATCCGGTATTCTTGGTTCTTTCAAGATTTTTCTTTTGATCTACTTTTTAAAAAAATATGTCAAGAAAATGTTGCGTGCTTAATTAAAATAACAATTGTATTTATGCAGAAATTCAACGTGTGCTTTATTATAATTCGTTTCTATTATTGTTAATCAACGAGAAATACCTGGAAGTCTTCTGGTGTACACATTTAATGGAAATTTTCAAAGAACATCCACATAAAACACGTTTATTTTCGTCTTAATAATGTTAATAGATACAAAAATAGCCGCCACTATACAACTAAAATATTATTTGAAATGCACTTATTGAATGAAATTACTGATGAACGGAAGGGAGGAATTTAACGAATTTGCCGTCTACCACAACATACATTTGAAACAAAAAAAATAATATTTAAAATGTATCGTTTGGAAATTTTTGGCAAAACGTTTTTTTGGCTGAATGCCCCGGATATCGTTGTGTTTTATTCATAGATATTTGCACAATCTTAGTTTATATTAGTTTTATAAATAGCATACAAAACAGATTCGATGTGAATGATTTCTTCTCGATTGACGCAATTTTTCGAAATTCACCACCGAAACTGACTGGAATAATATCTTGCAACACGTGTGATACCCGATTTGGACAATGAACTGAAACTTTAAATATAAAAGGGGGGAAAGAACTAGTACAATATAACAGGGGGTATGCTTTGCTTTTATAAATAAACCACCAAATGGAAGTAGAGATATTTCCGTACTAATTCCATTACTAGTGTTGTTATTATTTATTATTTGTTTAACTACTTAAACTTTCTACATTTATCGTGGTTTTGTTGATAAGGATAATTCTTCCTGTACAGTTCAGTATGGTAGAACAAATTTTACAGCGATTTTATCCCGTAATGACTTTTCAACTGTGATTAAAAGACATCGTTACACTATTAGCACTGTTCGTTTTTAATTTTATACAACATTTTGGATGTGTCCTAGCTCCGCTCGTTATCAAACACACGTCCAAAATGTTAGACGTAATAAAAAATAAACACAGTGATAACCCAAATGATAAGTTTTAATCAAAGAAGATACGCTGCAGAATTTGTCTGTAATAGAAGAAGGAATTTCCTTTGAACAACTTTATTACTGTTCTATTATAATCGCACATTTTCCAATAGGTACTGTAAAAGATGAATTTTTGGAAAAATTTGAGAGTTCCTACCGACAATTGATTGTAAAATTTGGACCTTTCGATCCCTTTGTTATGTTGATTTAATTATTTAAGCTGCTCGCTTCTGTTCTCGAGAAACGACTCAATTTTTGGGTAACAAGAGAGCTGGATAAATTTGTACAGGAATAGCAAAAAATTCGTACTTCTTAGTCAGTTAGGAGGCAGATCCTGAAAAAACTCTCTATTTTTTGTAATTGGCTTCAGGACAACGATAATTAAACTGTAGGAAAGATCATAATGTATTAGATAAAGGCACCACCGTAATTTTATAGATGACAATGAGTATTTCTCTTGCAATTCTTCAATTATTAAAATATTCGTATGCACCTTTCAAGAACTTAAACTAGGTCTCCAAAGGCGCTTAGATGCCCTAGTTTAAGTTCTTGTGGGTTACATATGAATATTTTAATTATTGAAGAAGTTATGAAAGGTGGGCGCTTGGGCTGAAACCGTCTGTATAAGAACGTAATCCTGTAGGTAAAGCATTGCGTATTTTGTACAATTCTTAATCTTAGTTGTTCCAGGGACCCCTTTAAAAGGTACCCCCCACCGAACAAGACTTGAAATTTCGCACTCCTGATTTAAAAGAACAAAAATCGAGAATTGTAGAAGCCAGTGGTATCTCTTTTTGGCCTCATCAACTTGCCGCCACTGTATAAACACCAAGTGCCTATGATGGGAGTAATAAAATTGTTCAGATGAAATTCCGAAACAAAAAGTTCATATGGCGGCAAATCGCTGTCGAATTTGGGTGACTGTATTTTTTTCTAAATTTTACTAAAGATTTCTAGAATGATTTGTAGACAAAATAAAGGGTCATTTTCTATCTGTATCCAAATATGAACTAATAATCTTATCAGTTAACCTTGTAATTGTTTTGCAATTTAAAAAAAATAATAATTAACCCACTTTCAATTATTTATCATAAATTATACTCCGTCTATTCAAAATTAATCGACTTGTAAATAAATAGATCTTACCTTAACCGCCTTGATGGCCTCCTCCGGTTCCAAATCATTAACAGATTCCATATGATTATTAATCCATTCATTAACGAAATCACTAGATTCACGATATTGTTTCCACAATTCAGCAGCGTTTTGATATTTATCACATAATTCTTTTAAATTTGTACATGTTGTATTATAAGCTTCTACAGCTTCTTGTACGGCTGCTTCAACTTTTGCCGATATCTCCGGTGTACAACTATCAGCTAATGGTTGGGCTGCTGATTTCAATTCAGCAATCAGATTTTCACGCGATACCAAATCCACAGAGACATTCTATTATATAATTAGAAAATAAAAAAAAAAATTAATAAATATCGGCGATGCAAGGGTCAAATTTTATTAATTATAAAACGTTATCATTTAAAAACGTATACGAATCGTACGCGATAATTGTAAAAAAATAATAAATGTTTATATTTGAACATTCCAACGTTCTTAATTTAGAAAACCATTTATTATTCTATATTAGATACTTTTGTCTAGTCGTAATGTTTATTATTTTTTTTTGAACAATAACTGTACTAAAATAGTACCGGTTAATAAACCGAATAATTCATTATAATTATTGTAAATTCAAATTTAAATAAAGACCGAAATTAACGATGACACAATTTTTAAATTCTTCCATTATTTACATTTTACATTCCGTATATGTATTTTTTTTTGTTATCGCGACTATAAACAATTACATCACTGACTAATTTAACTTAATTATAAATAAATTATTATTTATTTTTCCCCTCTTTATTATTATTTTTTTTTGAACAATGAACAACTTAACCACTATTTAGAGTAGCAATCACAACAAATCTCCAATTAGATTAACGTGATTAAAGTCGATTCTCATATACCAAGACACGCATTAAACACCGTTCAAGCACGAACTAAAACTAAAATGTTTATTAACAACAACAACAATAATACAGTCTGAGAGAAATTTGCTTATCGTTCTAAAGTTTTACTGTCATTAAAAAATTAACACATGTTTAATATTATTGGTTGAATGGAATTGTTAGAAAGATGAGAAATCATTGATAGAGACCCGAATTTATCTATTTTTGAACGTACAGGGTGTTTCACATAAATATCCAAATCTCTTTATAATTTGGTAAGAAAATCAAATAATCTTTGAGTATATCGATTAGAAACGAATGGATTTTCTACAGGATTTGGCCAGTTAGGCTCTAAGCCGATCGGATCTGTATAAAGCCTTTTTTGCACTAGTGGAAACAACACACGACGTAATCGCTAAGATCTTATCGAGACACCGAGACTGTCCAGTTAGAGATTACGTTAGAATTTGTCTGTTTAGAGATCATTCAATCTTCGTGGGACATTTGTGGGGTGTGTTAGTTGATTTTTATATTGTGTGTGTCAAGTAAGACTATAAACACGAATGGATGCCAACTGTCGGATTATAATACTATACTAGGCAGTCGAATCTTGTAAAATCCTACAATCGTTTCATTGGCTATTTCCATTTTTTTTTTTGTACATTCTACACTACTTGTGAGCTATTGGACAACGAATTTACTGCAGGTATATGGCCCGCCGAATAGTTCGCTCGACTAATTCTTTCGATCTCTAAGGATTTGTCTTGATTTATTGATAAAAGAGCTACATCTTTACACAACCATGTTTAAAGAGTGCCTTTTAAATGGCAAGATAATGCACAAGAAATTAGCCGTTTAATAAAGTCGCGTTCACATGAACAGCCGCTTCAAAGAAGTACGAAGCTCAGGCGTGGACTTTCAAATATTCATGTGCTTATTGTTAGTAGCTGGCTCGTCGCTAGGGTATAGGCGCCCGCCTGCAAAACTGACATAGGCGCCCTTCAGATAATTTTTTTACCCCCCCAAAATAGAGGCGCCCGCCTGCAGTGCATTCCTTGCGTTAGGCGCGTTATCGCCGACCCTGATTAGTAGAAACATGAGAAAGTAGTTTTCGATTTAGAACAGAATGAGAGTGTGCTCGCCGGGTCTCCGATCGCCTCGCTCGTATCAATGCTATCATTGTTTTACTGGCAAATAAGCCAGGTTTATAAGAAAGTGAAACACTCTGTACGTCTATTTCCGTATAATTTACGAGATTTCTTGTGAACGAAAGAAACGCGTACATATTTCTTCCCTTTGCAATCGCGGCGACATTGTACGTTAAACGCTTTTACATTTTCGAATCAAGTTCCGATGCAAATGAACCGGTTTTATATTAGATCTATTGTAAATTTACAACTTACCTCAAGTCGTTCGGTAGCCTTCCTTAAACGTTCATAATCAACAGTACCTTGTACAGTTAATAATTCCATCATAAAGTCAGCTTCTTGTACACTTTGTTGTACCAATTCTAATTGATGTTCGAAACGTCTCCACAAATTCAAACGATTCCTCAATAACGCCAACAATTGTCCACAACGTTTCTCTAAATTCGTATGATCCTCTTGTAATTGTGACATATCACGTTCAATTTGTATTGGTGATACGGTTAAACGTAAACGCATCGGTAATGTATGTAATAATTGTCGTAAACCCATCAAATCTTGCCATAATGTAACTAATTCTTCACCAATTTCATAACATTGATTTAATGATTTCTCAACAGCATCACTACCTAATTTCTCACTGTTCTCGCATTTATCTAATATTTGATTGATTTCATTATGTTTACGATGTACACGATTATTGCCGCGTTGTATATTTTGTATACGTTCTTTTAATAATTCCCCATTTTCTAATTCTTCATTGATTATAATTTCTAAACGTTTCGATAATGTTAATAATTGACTAACTTTATCGGATTCGGTAGCTGATGATAATAAACCAATACGTCCCAATTCATTTTGTATTGTTTCTAAACGTTGTGCCATAATTTGTAAACGTTCCAAATACAGATTTAATTCTTCTTCAGTTTTCATTATGCCATGTAAATTATCAATATCTGTTTTTAAATCATCTAATTCTTGTTCTAATAATTTCAATTTATCATTGATTGGTACATCCGATGCTGATAAATTATTTAAAATTTGTTCATTGATATTATCAATACGTTTAGAGACTTTTTGCCATTGATCTTGTAAATCAGAATGGAATTTTCTTTGGATCATTTCATCGGAGATTGGAACGACTTGTAGGGATTTCTCTAGGGAATTTGTAGCGTTTTGGCGGACGTTATTGTGTAGTTCGTGCTGCGCCTTCAGCTCCTATATTCAACCAAAGAAGAAATAATCAAAATACTGACTCAACTGCTGTAGGGTAAGTTTTTGGAGTTCGCATGAGGTAAGAAACTTGTGTCTTATTTTCTTGAAATTACCACCATTATTCAGAAAATTTCCTCAAATTTCTGAGACTTCTCGAAATACTGGTGCAAAAAGATTTAAGAATAGAAAGGGAGAGGCAGTTACTGACAAATATTGTAGATGCTTAATTGTGTTATTTTTGGGAGTTTTTTAATGTCTGCTGAGAAGTCCTGAAAACACGTGATAAGGCAAAGAAAATACTTATGCAATAGAAGGGATTCTTTTCCAAAAATTCTGACAAATGTTAGTGTAAACGACTATTTGATTATTTATATAAAAAAATCAAAAACAGGCTTTTTCCACCTACAGTTCAAAGCTAGGTACTGCCGGGGACAATATTCGAATGTTTCCAGACACAACCGCTTTCACTTATAAATTGGGTGTCAACAGCGTCAAGAGAAACAAGTCAAAAAGCTCGGAAACTACTATCATTAACGACAAATAGCCTAGATGGGTATCAAAAGCAGGTCTTATCTTCCACATGCAGTCTGAAAAGGTGTAAAAAGTCTGCAGAGGAGACGTTAAGTAGTGATGTAATTGAAGATGCTTTCCTGATAAAGACAATATCTGGAATCGTGTCCAGTTCATCAAAATTAGACATGGAATGATCAGTCTGTAATTTTCAGTACAATGCAAAGTGAAGCTCAGGAAGTTTGTACTAAAAATTAGCGACAAATACGCATCAAGGGAGACTAGTCAAAAAGTCTATTTGAAGAATCTCAATGTTTATTCGGCAATTGTTAAGAAAAAATCAGAAATAGAATCGGCCTCAGTGTTCTTCAACCTCTCACATAAGGATAAGCCTTTAAGAAGCTAATAGATCTTCAAAAGAAGGATTCCACTTGCAATGGAGAACTTAACTTTTCGGGTGTGGGGAAAGACTAAACATTTAACAAGACAAAAAGTTTTTCAAATTTGATTACACTTGTGGACAAACATCATAGTTAGCTACTTACAGAATCCAATAGATTAGAAAAGGAAGACTTTATCTTCTACATGATGTCTGAAAAAGTTCAAAAGTTCTCCAGGGGTTAAGTTAAATTAAAACAATATCTGGAAGCGGGTCCAGCTCGTCAAAATTAGATTTTGCAGATTCCAGACGTGGAATGATTAGTCTCCGATTCTCAATATAATGCAAAGTGGAACTCAGAAAGTTTGTACTAAACATTATCGACAAACAAGCATCAAGGGAGCCTAGTCAAAAAATCTAGTTGAAGAATCTGAGTGTTCATTTACCAATTATTGAGAAAAAATCAGAAACAGAATCGGCTTCTGTGTTCATCAACCTATCACAGGGTCATTCCATGTCAAATCGACCAATGGTTGGAATCGACCCCTTTCAATTTCAATTAAATTTGGTGGAAAGTTTTCTTTTATCATAAACTTTTTTTTTAAAGTTATGCAAAATTCAAGTTTTCACTTTTTTCGTATTTTTTCCAGTTTATTTTTTAAATATCTAAAAAAATATAATAGCGACAGAAATGTGCTTGGGTTCGTTTTAGAGGATACTTGGGGCTATGAAAAAAAAATGTATTTCGAAGAAAAATTCTGAAAAATGTCAAATTTGGAGAATTTTGAATTTTTAAAAATCGTCAAAATTGACGATCAACATTAAATTTTTGATTCAATTTTTTCCATATAATACCTTGTACTAATCTTAAAAGATCCTGAAATTTTCAAAACTGTGTTCTTTTTCTTTTCGAAAATATGAATTTTTGAATTTTATTAAATTTTTTTTATCTTCATGTTAAGTAAAGCTAAGCAGTCATGTAATTTAGTAATTTTGAGCAGTAAGAAATTCAATTAATCTACAAAGTTATCAATGAAAAGACTTTCGATTGTACTTCTCCTTCCAATTGCAGTAGAGAACTCAACTGTTCGGATTGTGGGGAGAAGACTAAACATTTGACCAGTAGAAAAGTTTCGCAGAGGAAACGTTAAGTAGTGATGTAATTTAAGATTCTTGGTGGATAAAAATAATATTTGGAATCGTGTCCAGTGTATGAAAATTAGATTTTTTAGATTCCATAGCTGGAATAAGTAGTCTCCACTTTTCAATATAATGCAGTGACGTTCAGGAAGTTTGCACTAAAAACTGGCGACAAATTATCATCAAGGAAGTGTTTTTGAAGAAATCAGAAACAGAATTAGTGTTCTTGAACCTCTCACACAAAAATAAGCCTCTTAAGAATCTTCTAGATCTTCAAAAGAAGGCCTCACTTGCAGTGGAGAATCTTTGCGGATTTTGGGGGAGAAAGTATCAAATTTGATTGCAATTGAGGACAAATAGCTCAGATAATTACTTAACAAGTTTGACAGTAATAATTTAGACTTACCCAGAATTGCCGCATATTGCCCCTTGATCCGGTCGGTATTTCTAATCGTTGCAATTGTTGTTCAGCATCTTTCAACCAATATTCAAGTTTATCACTCAATAGATTATAATTAATCCATGATTCTTTAAATAATAGTAAACGTTTCAAATTATTTTGTACATCATGTTGTAATTTCTTAATCGTATCTAATGTTTCAACATAATAATTCTCTAAACCATTACAAACAATTAATTCTTGTAATTTCTGTGCAACATCATTCAAATGTAACATTTTACTATAATGTTGTCCAATATCTAATATCAACGATTGATATACATCAATATAACGATCATAATCAACGGATTGTACACTACATAGATCGGGTATACGTTGTTGAGCAACTTGTAACCATTTCATTTCCTCTTTCATGCCCTGTTCGAGAACAGTCCAACGGGAAGCAGCCAATGACATTTGTTGGAAACGACCAGTTGCTCGATCCAAAATAATTTTAGCCCGTTCGTATAGATTGTGGTGTAATTGTTGATGGTGTTGACGTGTCTCCGAATCTAAATTCTCTTCTAATGATTCCAAAATTGCCCGACAATGACTCAAATTAACAAAGAATTTCCGATGATTCTGCATCGTATCTTCTAAATGTTCTAAACTAATCACTTGGATTTTATTATCAATTAAGATTTCAGCAACACCAATGATTTGTTCGAATTCTTTTAAAGTTTGTAGATATTCATCTGCTAATGATAAGAATTGTAACGCCTTATCACGTTCGATTATAATCAATTGTTCGATTTGTTTGATTTGATCGTGATTCTTATAGAGATTTGATGGTAACTCACGATTTGGATATTCACGGAGTAATATTTTCGATAATGTTATTAAATTAATAATTTTTAATAAAAGATTACGATTTTGATTCTCTAAATGTTCTAATTCGTTCAATTTTGTTTGTGGGGCAGCATCCGATTCTTTCAATTCATTCAATTGCTTCTTAATCTCATTGATATTCATAGAGATTTCGTCAACTTCCTGTTGGAAATCATCCCAACGTTTCATATCATTAATGATGAATTGTTCATTCTCGTTTGTAACATCTTCAATAATCTTCACTTGTTGTTTCAATGAATCAATATAACTCTTCATCCGTTGATATTCTTCTTCATTATAAATATTACCGGTTGCGGCAATTGTTGTTAATAATTCGTCAACTTTATAGTCGATATTAACAATTTCATCTTTCAAATTATTGAATTCTGCCACAGATCCGTTATTGTTCTGTTGGCGATTGACGTAGATGCGATATTCGATCGTTTCAAGCCATGTTGTAATTGTTTCAACGGTTGTAATGATCGTTTGTTGTATCGTAACAACATCATGTTTCTCAATAGCTTGTTTTAATCTATTCAAATTATCATCAACACTATTTTGACGTTCATCCAATGTCTCATCGTCAGGTATAACTTCATGTAATGTTGTTAAATAGATAACATTTGTTGTTGTAGTAGGGCGACTATTTTGTAGATTTTTGATACGTTCCAAAGCTTGGGAATGATTCCAACGTATACTCACATCTTGAACTGTTACCGGACTTGATGGCTGTAAATGTTGTTGAGGTTGTTGTTCGATTTCAATGAACAGTTTTGATGCTTCTTTTTGATTGTCAGGAATTTCGGGTTTGATTGTTGTGGCACGGATAGCAGGAATCGGCTTAGAAGTTGATGTTTCTGGTTGACTAGAAGCTTTCTGTATTTGTTGCGGCAATACTATTTCAGAGGTTGTTTTCTCCAATGTGATTTTTACTAGTTCCGGTTGTTTAGGTGTTACTTTATCTACAATTTCAAAGCCATTTTCTGGCATTGATTTGATGTCTTCAGTTTCAGGCTGTACAACAGTTTTGTCGGCCGCCTTTCGTGGCTTTTCTTCAGACGGTTGAGGTGATATTTGTTCTTTCACTGTAGTTTCAGTCTTAACTGTTTCTTGTAAAGGTTGATGCTCTTCTATTTTGTCGCTGATCTCGGAAATGTCTGCAATACCTATTGGAGTACCTATTGTTTTTTCTAATTTAATTCTAATTAATTGATCTGAACCATCTCCAGTTGTTTCTTTCTTAAGAGGCTCTTCAATTTGACCTGCAAGAGCTGATTTGGGTTCCTCTAATTTTTGGCCTTCTTGTGGTAACGATATTATAGGTGGTGCTATTGTTTTTTCCAATTTAATTTTCACAAGTTTTTCTGGAATTGTTTCTCGATCTAGTGTTTCTTTATTTTGATCTTCAGAAACTGGTTTTTCAGTTATTTGTTGTGGACTTTCTGGCATTTGCTCAACAACTGGTTGTTCGATTTCTTTGGATTTCTTTTCAGGGAATACTTCAGTTGTCTTCTCGATTTGTTCTTCAGGTTTTTGTATCTTTTGTAGTTGATCTACTTGCTGAACATTAGGCTGAGTTTCTTCGATTTTCTTTTCGGATGATACTTCTGTTTTCTCCAGTTTAATTCTCACCAATTTTTGCTCAGTTTTCTCGCCATCTACAGTCTCCTTAAATTGGTTTTCAGGAATTGGTTCAATTTCTTCTCTTTTTCCAATCGTTTCTTCCGATACTCCAATTGGATGCTCTTTTAGTTCAACTTTTTGCTTGGTCGGTTTTTGCACTTTTTCTTTACTAATGTCTTCATCGGCAATTTTTTGTGGTATGAATTTAGATTTCTCGTTAGAAATGAATTCTGTTGTCAGTGATTTGACACAAACATCACCTGGTTTATTTGAAGTACCCACCTCTTGTTCGCTCGTTAAAAATTCGGAAGTTTCCGTTTTAGGCTTATCAGTTCTGCAAACATCCGCATCTGATTCTTTGGGTTTATCGACTGGTTTTTTCTGTTGCTTATCGATTAATTTTTTGATTTTCTCCTCATCCAAATCGGTGATAACTTTTGCAATAACTGTAGTCTCTTCTGGACGGACTGGTGATGAGGATCGTGAATGTCTCTTAGCCACGTCTGCATATAATTCTTTCGGTTCCAATAAATTACCAGTATCGTCTGTTCGTTGAAAACCGGCCAAAAAGTCTTTTTCAATTGTTTTGATTTCTTCGGGTTGTTTCTTGTGTTTACGGCGGTGTTTCTTGTGACGTTTTGGTTTATCAACAGGAACACCATCGATATTCACTTGAACATCAACTTCGTCTTCTGACGCTGATTCTTCTGATTCTAATATCTGAATGTGTGGAGGTTCTTCTTTTATTTCAGTACTTTCACTAGTTTCAGATGGTACAGTTACTGAAGCTTTAATATGGACTTCATATTGTTCCGAAAGGCTACTACTGGGCGGTGTTAAGGGTACAACTTCCGGAATATTAATAGGACTAGTCTGTTGGATCTGTTCCTTTGTTTGAATTTGTGGCGATGGTACTCGAGTTGTATCAGCGAAAACTTCTTCAAATGGTGGCGCGGATGGTGTAGGTGATGTTTGACACGAATGTTCTACCGGTAATGGTTGTACTTGTATTTCGAAGTCACTTCTACGTATTTCCGGTGATAGAGTTTGACTATAAACTTCTTGATTTTCAACAATTGAAGTTTGCGTAGCAAACTCAGTACTTGGTGTTTCCTTAACTTCCGGCACTAAAGTTTGTGCAGCTTCTTCAACAACTTCAAATTTTTCAGGAGTTGTGGTTTGAATTGAAGTTTCCGATGTTGTAATTTCTGTAGTTGCAATTTTAATAGGTGAAGTTTGAGTTACTTGAGTTTCTCTAGGTATTGTTTCGACTTGACTGCTTATATCATGAACTTCAGGTTTTTCAGTAGTTTCAATTTCGGTTTGTATCGAAATCTCTTCGATTTCTTTTTTAATTTCAGGTGATGTTTGTACTGAAATCGGTTGTGTTTCTATGGCCTCTCTCTGAATAAAATCTTGAGTAATTCGTGATAAATCCGGTGATGTTTGTACGAGATTCTCTTGTGTGATTACAGTTTCCAATACAGGCACTGAAGATACGATTTGAGTTGTTAGCATTTGAGGAGATTCACTTGCTAACGGACTCGGTATACTTTCTTCAATTATCTTCACATTACCCGGCTCTGATGGTGTTGATAATGTGTGATAAGATTCTTGTAGTGATTCGATTTCTTCATTTTGTGCTTCAAAAATTGTCTCGGATTCAATTTCTGGCTCACTTGGTGTTTCTTTACTATCACCACGTTTGCCTCCACGACGACGTTTCTTTGATTTTTTATTTTCTTCAATTTTCATTGGTTCATCATCTGTTAACGGTACAGAATCACCACCATACGATGATGATTGTGGTTGATATGATTCTTCAGAATCGAATCGACGTATCTTTTGTTTCTTTTTCTTTCTACGTCGTTTCTTTTGTTGCTTATCTTCATCATCAGCAACACTCTCATCAACTGTCGTCTTATCAGCTTCATAACCGGTATCTTTACCATATTCTTGTTCATCAATATCATCATCTTCATCAGATTCAGATAGAACTGGATCGAAAACTTCTTCAGTAGGTTTTGGCGTTTCTTCAGATGTTGAATCTTCAGGTACAACGATTTCTGTAGATTCGGCAAGTGATGTGGCAATTGAAATATCTTCTTCACTTTCGTGTTTTTCTTTATGTTTCTTTTTCTTTTTACTGCCTCGTCCTCCATGATCCAAATCGCTAGGTGTTGTGATTTGGACACGTTCACCTTGTAACTTCGGAGAAATCGGTGTAACTATTACTTCATCTTTTGTAATTGGTGATTTTGTTGTTGTTGTTGTTGTTACAGTTTCTATTGTTTCATGAATCGAAGTTGGTAATGTTACATGAATATCTTTTTGTAGAACTTGATCTTCATGCTTCATAGCAACTACCATTTGTGGTGTAACTGATGTTGAATCTATTGGTTTTTCTTCAAGTGATAATGTAATTTCAACAGTTGGTGATGGTTGTTTTTTCGGTTCTTCCATAGGTGTTATTCGAATTTTTTCTTCTACCTCTTTTTCAGCAGTACTTGTCGCTAATGAAATCGGTTCTTGTGATTTTTCATTCAAAATAAACTCTTCAGTTATTGTTGGAATTAATTGTGGTCCTGGTTTATCATCATCATAGATTTGAAGAGTTTCTAAGAGGACATCACCAATTGGAATTGTTGATTTAGCTGCACCATCTGGTATATCAGTTGAAATTACAGTTTCAACAGCACAAATTTCTGGTGTTTCAGTTTTGGGAATTTCAGCTCCAACAATTTTTGAAACCTCCTCTCTAGGTGTTTCAGTTTGGATTGTTTCAGGTTTAGTTTCAAGGATTTCAGCTGTAATGATTGTAGAACTTTGGATTGCAGGAGTTTCAGTTTCAAGGATTTGAGTTACAGGAACTTCAGTTTTAACGATTTGTATTGTCGAAGTTTCAATTACAGGACTTTCAGGTTTAAGAATCTCAGTTGCAATTGTGGGAGTTTCAGTTTGAACGGTTTCAATTGTAGAACTTTCAATTAAAGGAGTTTCAGTTCTAGAGACTGTAATTTCAGTAGTTTCAGGTTTAGTAATTGTTGTAATATTTACAGTTATAGAACTATCAGTTTTGGGACTCTTGCTTGTTTGAACTTCAACTTTTGATGTTTCTGTTGTAGGTGTTTCAGGTTTCTTAATTTCAGAAACAACAATTTCGTCGATTTTTGATGGTGTTTCCCTGACGACTTCTGGTTCTTCAATTATTGTTGTTTCAGTAGTTTGAGGTGTTGTTTGTGTTGTTACTTCAATAATGTTGGTATTTTCAGGACTTGTTTGTGTTGTTATTGTTGTTGTTGCTGTTGTTGCCGTTTCCATTTTGACTGAAGTTACAGAATTATCATCAGTATTTGGTTCAGTTGGAGTCTTTTTCTTTTTCGTCTTTTTCGACTTAGTTTTACTGTCTGTTGGTGGTGATTGTTGTGCAATTGGCGTCGAACTAGGTGCAGATTCAACTCTACTATGAAGCCTTTCATTATTTAGGAAATCACCAATCAAACTAGTTGACGGTTCAATAATTCGTTCAGTTACAGGTGCGGTTGGTACAGGTGCAGTTGCAGGCTTTTGTGCGGTGGTTTGACGATCATCAACATACCTTTGTGTATCTTCAGTCACATTACTTTCACTAATTACAACACCACCAGATTCTTCATTAGTATTAAATTGTTCGTCTTGTACAACACGTCCATCTTCGGTACGTGTAACATTGATACTAACTCTCGGTATGCCTTCTTCTGTAACTTCAACTTCTTCCGGTTCTTCAATCACTTCTTCAGTCACATGTTCTTTACCATCGATTATAACGATTCTACGCACAATGCGGCGTGTTTTCCTAATAATACGACGTGTAACTTGTTGTACAACAGCACGTACACTTGAACTGGACGTGTACACTTCACTGGTCGGATGGAGTTTATTTTGTTCATCGATCAATGTAACATCACCTTCATGCAATTTAATACCTTCAACTTCAACTTCTTCCGGTTTTGTAACAGTTTGTGTATAGTGAATTTCCGGTTCAGATTCAAATTCTTTCACATCAACATCACCACCCTGTACACCGGAAACAATACGTCCGCCATATTGTTTACTAGATAATGTATGTTTCACACCATCACCATGAGCAATCGTTGTATTACTCTGTTGATTCTTCAATGTAACCTGCGAGAATGATTGTGTGACCGGTTGTTGGGGTTGGCCGTCACTTGAAACCGTCGTCAATGTTGTTAATTGTTGTTGCTGGTGTTGTTGTAATGTTTGTTGGGAACGTACAACGGTTCTATGTAATTTTTTAACAATTATCCGTTTCGTACCATCAGCATCAACAATAACTTCCGTTGTTGTTTCATCCGGTTCCATAAAAACCGTCTCAAACGGTTGATTCAGCTTAGCATTACTGATATTCAATTGTGTATTACTCTGACTTTCTGGTTGTTTACGATAATCGGCTTCGACGAGTATATCATCCGGTTCTTCAATGATCGGTTGTGATTCAGCCATTTTTATTGTTGCAATCTTTATTGTTTCTTCACCATCGATATTCGTTTTTGATATTGTTATTTTTTCGGGTTGTTGTTGTTGTAGTGGAGAATCTTGACTTAATTGTGCTTGTATTTCAGCATCTATTGGTACATTGAAAGTTGCTGAAAAATCTCGAGTCTCCGGCGATTCTAGACTTTTACCGGTTTGCGTTTCAATATGTACACCGGATTCGGTTACGATAAATTCTTGTGTTGTTTTCTTCGTTGTATCGATTGGAACTTCTTCAATTGGCATAGAACTAGAATCTAAAGTATTCTGTAATGATAGATCGGGACTCTGTTGTAATTGGTTCAATTCATTTAATTGCTTTGTTAAACTATCAATTCGTGTTCTAATAATAAGTCGTTGTTCGGTGAAGATTAATGTCAAAGTTTGTAGATGTTCAATCAAATTATCGACTAAATATTTGAAATCGGGATATTTGCGGAATTGTTCACAGGTCTGTGCTAATTCGCGCAATTTCAATTCTTTCTCGTCCAATTGTGGAATTAACAAATCTAAATTGTTGATGATCGCATCGATATTTGATTGATTTTGTATAATTTGTGGTGTTTCTTCAATAGTTTGTCGGGTGGTTTGCAACCAAATTTCAATATCGCTTAAGAATTGTTGATATTCTTCTAATTCCCGTTGGCGTTTAGCATGCAATTCTTTCGCATTCTGTAACCGATAAAAATAAACAATCGATAATTTACTAAATATAGACAACACAAATAAATAACAAGATGATTAATTCAGTCAATATTTATAGATTTCGCAATAAATAGAAATGATAAAAAAAAATCAAATCTTACAGTAATAGCGGTACGGCCGTGTTCTGCCTGCGACAACAATGTAGCAATTCTGGTCCGAATTCCTGCTAAATGTGTTGCTAAAGTTTGTGTATCGTGATCGGAATTCAATTCCAATACTTGTCCCTCGAGACTGATAGCTTGTGCGGCATGCTTCTTCAAATCACTTGTTATTTCCTGGAAAACAACACAAAAATAACACAATTTTCCGGCATCTCTTGTTATTAATGACTGCACACTCGTACACACACATACACCACAAGTATGATGTAATATTTATTTTTAAACATACAAAATTTACCTATCTTTGTAGAAATTATTGTATAAATCGATCGTTATATGGTGAACGTTGTTGGTAGACTGTGAGATGCACGCTCTTACAGCATCACCACACCAACCTTTTGTTTATTTTATACACGATTTTTATTTCTCTTTGGAACAGAAAAGATCGCGGACAACACTCTAAATTTATAAAGTTTAGAACTGTGTGTATATTTAGATTTCAATTTAACATTTGATGAATTAATGCTGTGTGGCTGTATTTTTAAACAACTTTATTAACAATATTCGGTTGCGCAAGCATCATTTATAAACAAAAATTCTAGACAGACAGAATATTTAATAATAATAATAATAGCAATAATATATTTCATGAAATATGCCGAATTTTTTAATATAGAAATGATCATCAGTAAGATTTAGGCGATGATGTCATGTTAGAGGTCGAATTTATAAATCATTATAATACATTTGATATTTTAAATAAATTAACTATGTCATGTCCATTATGGTTCAAGGGTATTGGCCTTATGGAAATGGGAGTAAGGTAGATTTTTCTTGATAAAACTTTTCCATCATTATCCATTTTAAGAAAAATTCGATTATAATAATGATTTCTAATAGGAATCATGACACAATTTGTTTAATTATTTATTATAGAAGTATTTAAAGGATTTACGCATTCAGTGAATCATACAGTGCACCTGTTTATGCATTTTTGCGGCCAATCATTTGTTTATTAATAATAAGCGAATCCTGCATTTGCATACAATGAATTTGTTGGTAATACAATGAAGACTATGAATAGAGTAATTCTTTGCAAGTTTCTGTCTTGATCCTTATGTTGATCATGATCTCAAATAACAATTCAAATATTTAAGCTACAATCGTAGATATGTTAGATTTTTTCATAAAACATAGTCTTTACTAAAGTCGATAATAAAGAAACTGACACATAGATAAATAAACGTATTAGACAGAAACGGAACCATTAGACTAATAAAATTTTAATGCATATAGTTTCGATTTTCTATTTCAAAAAGTAGGAAAAGTATAAAATGTACTGTTCCCGCGCCAGATCGAGGCGAAATAGACAGATACGCGATAGAATTGTGGTCGTTGAAGAACCACCCTCCGTCCAGGGGCGTACAGATGGACTCATCTAAATCGCACTTTACAAAACCAACCATCTGACGATAACCACAGTAAAAATTAGTATTACTAGACTTGTTATAATTTCTCCTCATTGTCAGTCAAAAAACGCCTTTTATGTACGGTCCGAATTGTTAACTAATATCCATCATGGACGCCTATGTATTGCAGGTCAGTTACAACGCTTCTTAATTGATAGATATAAGAAAATGGATCCACCCATCTGCGTCAACTCTCGCCTCGGCCTGGCACGAGAACAATACATATTTCGTTTTGTATGTCATTTGGTCTCATAGAGTATAGTGCCTGCCTCTATCTTTATCGTAAATGGTAAACAAGTAAATTAAATAAAGACAGAATCTCATATATCACACATTAACAAATTTTTAAGATTATTCGTTATAATTCCTCTTTGTTTACGAGAAAGATGCGAGATGTCTTCCAACATTAAGGGTCGATGCTACGATCGTTTTATTCCGTTTGAAATTGCAACAGAAATTCATTTTTGGCATACCGAAAGTGTAAGGTGAAGGTGCTGTCAGACGTAGAAGTAGCTGCTATAATAGTTGAGTTAATAGTAACTGCTAAGCAACTTTTTGCACACTATTTACTTTTATAAAAGCGACATTTTCAAAATTGCGACCGTAATGAAGAGACGTAAATTGGCTGCAGTTTTGCTTTTAGTTATTTCAGTATTTGAAGAAAAAAAGTATATAACGCAGCATTAATTTTAAAAAAATCTCGTGCTTAACTTCACTCAGGAAATCAAGCTGATGAAAACGAAATAAACTTCGTTTCTATATATCGTCGTTGCCTGCCCCAGTACCTTTGCTATCCGATATGTTTTTTCTCTTGTAAATATGTTAATTACAAACTTGTGTTTTTTTTTTGACAAAATCTTCGGATATTTTAAATTGCCTTCCAATTTCTTGTAAGGCTTTTGGACTTTTTTCAGTAATGTTAACATTGATTCCATCGAACTGTGTTCAACAGCTATCAAAAGTAGAGAATTCTCTACTGTTAACAGTAACTGCTATAATAGTTCTACTATTATAAGAGTGTATATGTCACATGTAATAGTACGTGTGAGTAGCTGTTATAACGGCAACTGTTATAGCAGCTACTTCTACGTCTGACAGCGCCCTAGAGAAGTTCTTTCGAAATATCGAAGGAAATAGAATGATTGTAGAATCGGCCCTAAAGAGTATAAAATTTAGAAACCGGTTAAAAGAGGATGACGTCAACAGATGGACTTTATTGTGTAAATTTGATTTCCTCATGTTTTTCTAACAAGGATAGAGATTTCTTTGGATGGCGCTATGGATATCATGACAAATAAACAACTGAGATAGGACTACATTTCATAGAATTAGATTATTTCCTAATGCCAATGATAAAAATATTCTCTATTTTATTATTATTATTATTATATCTATTTCTCTTTCCCTGATACAGATACAGGTGTGGCGAAAGAAATGGGCGGATTTTTTGTTGTATTTTTATAATAGTGACGACAAGTAGTGCCAACAGCTACATTGATTGGATTCCGTCTCGTCTGTTTGGCTGTTATTTTATTATAAAGCATACAAAAATGAAAAACTACAGGACAATCGCATTTCTTTAGTCTGTTGTATTTTGAAAGGGAAGGTCGCACGCTCAGATCTCTATGGATCGCAGAATAAGAACTGGCGAATCTGATTTGAAGAACTGCACTCAATTTTTTGTAAATTTTGACAAAGTTTAACAAACTGCAATCGGAATTTAAACCTAAAAGTCCCGCCTCCGGGGCCTAACCGTATTCTAAATAGCTACCGGTTCCTTATTTGGGATATTATTATCGAAACTCACCTCTAACGCTTTTAGCATCTGTTCGAATCCTTCCTTTGGCAGATATTCAATAGAAATTTCGGTGGTTTGTAGTAATTGTTGTAATTTGGCAACATCCTCCGTTAAATCCTATTTGGTCGAATCGAAAAAAAACAAATAGATTAGAATTGTTGCCGATTTTTTTTTCTTGAAAAATAAGACCACACCAAGCCAGCAAAGCCAACAAAATTTGAAATTTAAAAATAATAATGCGACAATCTAATACGTTAATTAAGCGAAATAATTAATTTAAAAGAGCTGGCTTTCTATTGTTCGTATAAACGCTAATAAAACTACTTAAAACTAATAATTTATTACCAATAAAATGAATATAAATGAAATTTTGGTTCAGGAAAACAATAACAGTAATAAACAAATAAAACAGACACACGCTCACAAACAAATGATTTAAAGCGAAAGGAATATTAATTAACAGTTAATGTGCATGCGATTTGTTAGAAACACCCCTAAAGGATCACACAATATTTCACCTTTTTATGTTTGTTATCACGTTGTGATAATGGCTTCTTTTCAGCTTCAACGATGTTTCTTGGTTTTTGCTGCACACGAGGCCCTAAAGGAGGATCATTTGGACAATAATAGGATGTTGTTTTGGGAGTTTCATCAAATACATCTTCCGCAATACGTTCCGATAAATATTTAGCGTCACGTAAATCATCATCGATTGTTCTCATTTTAATTTCATTATCAATATTAATTGGTTCTGGTTCTAAATATGTACTACGATCTTTCCAACCGCCAACACCACCCGGTAATGAATAGATACGATAATCACCGTTAATTTGTTGATTTGTATTGTTTTGTTCGTTCGATTTTGGTTTTGGTGAACCTCTACCGTTTGAACTATCTGAATCATCGTCATCATCACGATCATGACTATCATCAGATTTTTTTGTAATATTATCGATGGTTTTCTTCGATTTTTGTTTCTTTATCAATTCGAGTTGGTAGTTTTCTTCAGCTTCATCATATTGTGATTTTGTCAACCAAAATGGACCGTCTTGTATTAGATTTGTTACTAAACGATCCTCTTCTGATGGTGCTTGATGTAGAACTTCAGTGATCTTTGTAACGATTGTTTCAAACATTCCGGGCTTATCGTCATCTGGAATTTTCTTGATTTCATCAATTTTTTCTTCACTTGGTTCTAACTGTTTTACATTTTCTTGATTGATAAATTCGATTGTTGTCTGTGATATTTCTTGTGGTTTTTGTTGCTGATGTAATTTTTCTTCTTCACGTACCATGAGAATTTCTTCTTGTGGAGTAAGTTCCAACAATTTCTTATCTGAATCTTCTTCTGCAGGCTTCGTTACTGTTTCACTCGTTTGTTGTTCTTCTATTGGTACTTCTTTAGTTTCTTTAAACTGAGGTTCAACTTCTTCTATTACTTGTGCCGTGATTTCATCAGGCGACATCTTAGTTTCTATTTTCACCATTTCTCTTTCTATTTTTTCTACTTCCAATGGTATTTCGTATTTTTGTTCCTGTTCTATAAATTCTCGTAGCATTTGTTTTGATTTATTATCTTGTACCTCCTTATTTTCTTGATCTTTGTCCACTGTTGGACTAGTGATTTCTGGCTTTCTTTCCTCTACCTTTATTTCTTTGATTTCAATTGTGTTGACTGAAATATCAGGTTCTTTTATCACCTCTTCAGATGTTTGAATGCTTGAGATTTCTACGATTTCAGGCATTTTACTTTCCTTGTCAATTTCTGTTACCTTTGTCACGGTTTCAGGCTCTTTCTTTTCTTCTACATGTATCTTTTGTATCTCTGTATCCTTCAATGATTCTGTAGCTTGATGTTTCTTCTTTTGCTTTTTAGGTGTCTTCTGTACTTTTATTTCTTTGATGGTTTCGTCAATTTTGGTTTCAGATTGTTTCTCAGTTTCTTCATTATCTTTTTCAGATGGTAATTGAGTCTGTACAGGTGTTGTTTCAGGTTCCTTCTTTTCTTCTACAAGTATTTTTACTTCTTCTGTATCCCCCACAACTCCTGTAGCTTCAGACTTCTTTTGTTTTTTGGGAGATTTTTGTACTTTAGTTTTTTGAGAAGGATCATCAATTTTGGTTTCAGGTGGTTCTTTTTGTTCCTCTACTGTTACAGTTTCTTTTACATATGGTGTTTGAGTCACTACAGGCTCTATTTCGCTAATTACTGTATCTTTCTTTTCTTCCACAAGTATTTTTTGTTCTTCTGAATCTTTTGCCAATTCGATAACTTTAGGTTTCTTTTTATGCTTTTTGGATGTTTTCTGAATTTTTATGCCTTCCATTAGTTCGTCGACTTTTGTTTCTGGCTGCTGTTCTTCTTTATTTTCTGGTATTTGCGGTTTTACACTATCCATTTCTTTGATTACAGTTTCAGGTTCGTTTTCAATGGTGGTTTCAATATTCACAGACTCTATTTCACTAATTTTTGTTTCTGGCTGCTGTTCTTCTTTATTTTCTGGTATTTGCGGTTTTACACTATCCATTTCTTTGATTACAGTTTCAGGTTCGTTTTCAATTATTGTTTCAATATTCACAGATTCTATTTCACTAATTACAGTTGTAGGCTCTTGTGCTTCTTCTGGATGTGTGTTTTGTTTTTCAGTAACCTTCACCGATTCAGCCACTTTAGATTTTTTCTTATGTTTTTTCGGTGTTTTCTGAATGTGGGTTTCTTGCACTGATTCATCGATTTTGTTTTCAGGTTGTTCTTTCAGTTCTTCTGTTGGTATTTGAACTTTTACAATTTCGACTTCCTTGATAACAGTTTTAGCTTCTATACTTGGTTCTTCAGGTGGTGTTTGAGCCTCTGCAGGCTCTGGTTCGTTAAGTGTAGTTTCAGGTTCTTTGTTTTCTTCCACAAGTGGTTTTTGTTCTTTTGTATCCTTCACCGATTCGGTAACTTTAGATTTTTTCTTCTGTTTTTTAGATGTTTTCTGGACTTTTGTTTCTTCCACTGGATCCTCTGTTGGTAATAGAACTTTCACTTTCTGGACTTCAGCAATTTCAGGTTCTTTCCTTTCTTCTTTGTGGATTTTGTGTTCTTCAATATCTTTCACCGATTCGGTCGTTGTAAGTTTAGTTTCCTTCTTTTGTTTCGTTTTTTCAGGTTCAGATTGTTTCTTCTCCTGTCCAATAACCTTGCCTGCTACTATTTCCTGGACTACGACCTCAGATTTTTGAATATCTGATTCAAGTGGTGTTTGAGATTCTGTAACCGCCGCTGTATCAATGATTATAGTTTCAGGTTTAACAATTTCTTTTTCTTGTGTCTGCTGGATCTCTGCAGATTTTACAGTTTCTTCGACTGTACTTTCAAGTACCAAGTCTGCTTTTTGTTCATTCTGAATGAACTCAGTTATGATCGATGCATCAATTTCTTGTTTGGCTTTCTTGTGCCTTTTCTTTTTCTGTTTCGTTTCCTTCTGTTCTTCGATGGATTCTACAATATTATCAGTTTCTGATGGTGAAAGATCTGTTTTAACGTCTAAAATATCACTATCTTTCTTCTTTTTCTTAGATTTTTGTGGATGTTTTTCTTCATCTTTATCTTTATTTATTGTCTCTACATTAGTTGCTTGCTGTTCTGTTTCGATGAGAGTTTCACTTTCAATTATTTGAACTGTTTCTTCTGGCAACTCTTTGCTAGGTTCTAGTTCTTTTGGAATTTCCCGATTGACATCTGATGCTAATTCTTCTTTTTCGTTTTGTGGTTGAGCTTTTCCTCGTTTTTTAGATTTCTTTTTCGGTGATTTAGTTTCCTCAGAAACTTTCTCCGTTTCAGATTGCGTATCCGTTAATTTGACGCTTTTTTCTTCAGGTCTTGCATTTTCTAGTGGTTCTTGTAATAATACTCCTTCAGATTCTGTTGTTACTGTAGAAATTTCAGTAATTTTCTCATAGAGTTGTGATGACAGATCCTGTTGTTTCTGTTGTAGAATTGCTATTGCTTCTGATTTATCGAGTTGTTGACGGGTCTGTGGCGCTGGTGACGGTTCCCTACTCCGAGCAACCTCAGCATAAGTTCTAAGTAGTGCTTGATTTCTCGTTTCGACAGGTTCGCTTTGAATTTCTTCTGGCTTTTCTGGAGTTATTTCTATTGTTGGTTTATCATCAATTGAGGCCTCTTGTCTTCTGCGAGATCGATTACGTTTTCTCTTTGGTTTTGATTTTTTGTCTATTTCAGTTTCTGTTGGCTCTGGTACGAGTGTGTCCCCAACAACATCCTCTGTTATTTCATGCTTTTCTTCAGATGTAACCTCAGTCATTACTTCAGATGTTGTAGGTTCAGATATTTCAATTTGAATGCTATCCGATTCAGTGATTGTTTGCGGCGTTGATGTTTCCTCGATTATTTCGTCTACTTTTGGTTTTTCTAGTTCGATTTGCTGCACATCAATTTCAACTTTCTTTTCAGCTGTTGCTTCTTTAGTGACTTCTGCTGAACTTTTATCTAGTTGCACTTCTTTAGTTGTTGTAGAAGATTTCTTCTTCGATTTGCGCTTTGGACTTTCAGGTTCTTTCTTGACAGTTATTATTTTTTCCTCTACCAATTCATCGAACTTTTGATCCGTGGTTTCTCCTGTGGTTGATGAAGTTATTAATACTTCATCAGTTTTAGTTTCTGTAGGTTTTTTAGCTTTAGTTTTCTTCGGTTTAGATGTATTATCTTTATCGTGTTTAATTTGTTCTTCAACAACTGATTGTTCAAGTGTTTTTTCTGGAGATTTTTGGCGACTTCTAGATTTTCTTTCCGTCACAACGTCAGCTGTTACCACTTCTTCTATTCTTTGTTTTGATCTGGAACGCGATCGTGAACGTTTTCCTTTAGCAACCACCTCAATGAAACCGTCTTTATCAGTTTCCTCTTTTTCCATACACTCTTCAGATTTTTGTGTTTCTGTAACAACAATTTCTACTCTTGGCACTATTGGATGTTCTTTTGCCTTCTTCTCAGTTGCAACAGTTACAGGTTGATGAGTTTTGGTATGTTCTTGGTCTGTTGGTAGGTTATTTGCAACTATTTCCGCATATGTTTTATCGCCTTTCATTAAATTCTCCCAAACGTTACCCGGTTGTGTTGGTTCCGTATGAACCTCTTTTGGTTGTTCTTGCTGTGGTTGAGGTCTTGGTGATTTAGACTTCCTTTTTCTAGGTGACTTCTTTGGTTTGATTTCCTCGTCTTCTTCCTCTTTTGTAGCTTTTTCTTCGACTTCTTTAGTTACTTCAGTTACTAATTCTTTTGGCAACAAAATTTCCATTTCATCTTTAACTAAATTAGATTCTTTCTCTATAATTTGGCGTTCAGTTTCTATAAACTCTTTCGAAATATCTTTCTGTTTATTTGAAGGCGATGAAATCAGTTCCGAATCAAATTGATTGTCATCTTCTACTATAGTTTTATAAATTTGTTCACCATAACTCCACGGTTCGTTAGAATCCTGATAATATTCCGTATCACTCTTTTGCTCAACAGTCTGTTGATCTTTACTGGGAACGAATACAGCCGCATTGGGATTTAGACGTGATTGTTCAGATTTTGGAACGAATTCAGTCGCTGTTTGTACTATCGCTTCAAATTGTGAAAGTTTTTGATCAGTTGTAGTTCCCTTCAAAATAGTTTCGTCCAAACGTTGTTCTTCAGTTGACGAAATATTTGGCTGAATTGAAGCTTGCGTTATAACTTCATTTGCCCCTTTCTGGACTGATGCAGGTGTTGAAGTTTCTGGTTCTTCTTCGTCGGATAAAACAATCGGCTCGTCTAGAATCTCACAAAGAGCCTCAGCCGAAGTTTCAATAGGAAGGCCTTTGTAGGCTACTTTTTGTGTTGAAATATCTGAAGGTTGAGTTGAAGGAATTTCAGTTTTTTCTTGTACAATATTTACAATTTCCTCTTCATTTGTTAGTTCTACGATTTTATTAATTTGCTCCACTACTGCTTCTTTGATTTCATGTTCTTCATCAGACAAAACAATCGGTTCGTCTAAAATTTCACACAGAGCCTCTGTTGAAGTTTCAATAGGAAGACCTTTATATGGTACTTTTTCAGTTTCAGATTTATTCTCCGAAGCGTTCTGTTCCGTTACAACCGTACTTTGCTTTACATGTTGGTCAGTTTCTTTTTGACTCGGTTGTTTTGTATCCTCTTCTTCATCGGATAAAGTCATAGGTATGTCAAGAATCTCACAAAGAGCCTCTGTTGAAGTTTCAATAGGAAGACCTTTATATGGTACTTTTTCAGCTTCAGGTTTACTCTCCGGAGCCTTCTGTTCCGTTAAAACTGTAGTTTGTTGATCAGTTTCTTTTTGACTTGGTTGTTTTGTATCCTCTTCTTCATCGGATAAAGTCATAGGTATGTCAAGAATCTCACAAAGAGCCTCTGTTGAAGTTTCAATAGGAAGACCTTTATATGGTACTTTTTCAGCTTCAGGTTTAGTTTCCGGAGCCTTCTGTTCCGTTACAACCGTAGTTTGCTTTACATGTTGGTCAGTTTCTTTTTGACTCGGTTGTTTTGTATCCTCTTCTTCATCGGATAAAGTCATGGGTATGTCAAGAATCTCACAAAGAGCCTCTGTTGAAGTTTCAATAGGAAGACCTTTATATGGTACTTTTTCAGCTTCAGGTTTAGTCTCCGGAGTCTTCTGTTCCGTTACAACCGTAGTTTGCTCTACATGTTGGTCAGTTTCTTTTTGACTCGGTTGTTTTGTATCTTCTTCTTCATCGGATAAAGTCATGGGTATGTCAAGAATCTCACAAAGAGCCTCTGTTGAAGTTTCAATAGGGAGACCTTTATATGGTACTTTTTCAGCTTCAGGTTTACTCTCTGGAGCCTTCTGTTCCGTTACAACCGTAGTTTGTTGATCAGTTTCTTTTTGACTTGGTTGTTTTGTATCCTCTTCTTCATCGGATAAAGTCATGGGTATGTCAAGAATCTCACAAAGAGCCTCTGTTGAAGTTTCAATAGGGAGACCTTTATATGGTACTTTTTCAGCTTCAGGTTTACTCTCTGGAGCCTTCTGTTCCGTTACAACCGTAGTTTGTTGATCAGTTTCTTTTTGACTGGGTTGTTTTGTATCCTCTTCTTCATCGGATAAAGTCATAGGTATGTCAAGAATCTCACAAAGAGCCTCTGTTGAAGTTTCAATAGGAAGACCTTTATATGGTACTTTTTCAGCTTCAGGTTTACTCTCTGGAGCCTTCTGTTCCGTTACAACCGTAGTTTGTTGATCAGATTCTTTTTGACTTGGTTGTTTTATATCCTCTTCTTCATCGGATAAAGTCATGGGTACATCAAGAATCTCACAAAGTGCCTCCGTTGAAGTTTCAATGGGAAGACCTTTGTATGGTACTTTTCCACTTTCAGGTTTACTCTCTAAAATTTCAGTTGTCTGTTCTATAACTCTTTCAGTTTCTTTTTCTTTCAGTAGTTGCGTATTTTGTTCGTCAGATAAAGTAATGGGTTTAGCTAAGATCTCACAAAGAGTTTTAGTTGATGTTTCATCTGCTACTTTTTGTATTTCAGGTTGACCAACTGGAATTTCCGTATTCTTTTCTGGTATATTTGAAGGTTTTTCTATGCTTTTATTAATCTCTTCCACTATCGGTTTTTCCGTTTCTTGTTCTTCATCAGACAAAACAATCGGTTCGTCTAAAATGTCACAAAGATCCTTTGTTGAAGTCTCAATTGGAAGACCTTTGTATTGTACTTTCTCACTTGCAGGTTTAGTTTCTGAAATTTCCGTTTTCTGTTCCAGAATAATCGTACTTTTTTCTATGTGTTCTGTTTCTTCCTTAACCAATGGTTTTACATCTTCCTCATCGGACAAAATAATAGGTTCATCTAAAATCTCACATAGAGCCTCCGCTGAAGTTTCAATAGGAAGCCCTTTATAAGCGACTTTCTCTGTTTCTGATTTACTTATTGGAGCCTCAGTTATTTCTTCCTTCGCTTCGATTGATTCTACAACCTTGCTAACTTGTTCTATTATCTGTGGTTGTACTTCTTGTTCGTCATCAGACAAAACAATAGGTTCATCTAAGATTTCACATAACGCATCAGTTGAAGTCTCAATAGGTAGACCTTTATAGGCCACTTTCTCTTCTTGTGGCTTATCTTTCGTTTGTTCTACCACTGTCGGTTGTTTTTCTTCTGGTTCTTCGTCAGAAAACACAATTGGTTCGTCCAAAATATCGCATAAGACTTCTGTTGAAGTATCAATTGGTAGACCTTTATATGCGACTTTCTCTGAAACCACTATTTCAGGTTTATTATCTTCTTTTTGTGGATCTCGTATACGTGTATCTTTGTTTTCTTCGTAAATCTGATTATCCGTTATGTCAGATGTTTCAGAAATAGTTATACTGGTTTCTTCAGTTGTTTGAACTTCTGCATCTTCATCATCAGAAAGTTTAATTTCAGATTCCACAGGTACTTGTTCAGCAATTTCACTTTCAACTGATTTCTGTTCATACCAAGCCGTTTCAGCTTTCAATAAGTATAAAATATCGTACTTCGGGAAATCGTCCAGCATAAACTCTAAAGAACACACAGACGGTTTTGTAATTGTAGCATCGTCGATCTCGTCTTCAGATTCTTCTTCTGGCACTACTTTTGTTTCTTTGATGATATATTCAGTTTCAGCCCTTAATAAGCCAAGTATATCGTAACGAAGTATATCCTCTTCCATCATTAGAATCAATTTATCTACAGGTTCACTAACAATTGTTTCTTCTTCTAATTCAGACTTTCTGATTTCTTCGATTTCTGTTTCTGTTTGTATCGATTCACTAGAAGGCACTAAATCAGTCTTTTCATCAATTTCAGCCTCAACTTGACTAGTTTGAATTCTTGAAGTTTCGACCTCTTTCATAATAAAATCAATAGTGGACTCGATATTTTTGTCTTTATTTGATGATAATGTTGATTCATCTAAAATATCCACCCACGCCTCAGTTGAAGTATCAGCTGGCAATTTTTTATCAACTACTTCTTCTATTATTTCAACAGTTTCTATTTTGTCCACTTCAGGTTCTTGAATTTCCTCTTTGATTAATTCTGGTATTTGATCTTCATCATCTGATAACACCATTGGTTCATCGAGAATATCGATCCAAAGATCTGTTGATGAATCGATTGGCAATCCTTTATAAGCTATTTTTTCCTGAACAATATTCTCATTGTTTGGTTGACTTTCGATAGATTTTGCTAGTTCTTCAGATTCTTTTGGTATGTCTACTATTTCGGTAGCTTTACGTTCTTCTTCAATGAATTCAGAAACTGACTTTTCTAATGGAACTACGTCCAATTGTTCTACTCTAGGAATTTGAGTCCATTCACAAGACTGTTCCATTGGTGTTGTTTCAGGTTTCTGTACTTCCTCATCAACCAAATCTATCCAAGATTCGCTCGGTTTTTCTAATGGTTTCTCTTCAATTTCTTCACCCAGATCTATCCATATGTCATCTTTTGGTTTAGCCTCTTGAAGAGATTGATCAACAATCTTGCTAGAACTTGGTATATCATTTGATACAAAAATAAATTCCTGATTTGTAACACTTTCAGAAATACTATCTTCTAATTTTGTCGTTGATGTTTCCAATTCGATATTAATTATTTTTGGTTGTTCTTCAAATGAAACTGATTTCTCTTTTTTCCTTCGTTTATCTGTAGATTCTGATGTCTTCTCGTCAGTTTCTTGTAACTGTTGTTCTGAAGATTCAGGGTCTTTTGTTTCTTTAGATTTCTTGGACTTCTTCTTTTTCTTTTGTGGAGCTGATTCATCTTTCTTTTCTGTTTCAATTATTTTAGAAGAACTGTCGTCAACGGTTTTAGAATATTGTATTTCGACTGTATCAAGTTCTTCAGGCTTTATAAGATCTTCAACTGTTGTTTCGATTACTGTAGCTTCTGTTTCTGGAGCTGATGCAGATTTCTTCTTATGTTTCTTCTTCTTCTTTTTCTCTTGGCTTGGTTCTACTATATCTTTTTCTTCTATTTTGTCTTGTTCAACTGGTATTATTTCAGTTATTTCAGTTTTTGTGATTTCTATTTCAGTTACTGGCGTCTTCTTCTCATCTGCTGATTCAATTTCAGGTACTTCTTGTTCGGTTGTTGTAGGCTTCTTCTTTTTCTTCTTCTTCTTCTTTTTCTCTTCAGTTGATTCAGAAGTTTCGATTACTTTTTCGCTTTCAATAGTTTCGACGGTTTGAATTTCTTCTTTTTCTATGTCTTGTGTTGCAGCAGGTCTCTTCTTCTTTTTCTTTTTGGAATCGTGTGTATCACCAAATTCTTGTTCGATTAATATTTGATCTGCTTCTTTATTATCATGTACTGAAATGTCTTCTGTTTTAACTTTCGGTTTTTTCTTATTCTTCTTCTTTGTTTTAGCTACATTTTTGTCATCGTCTTTTGACTCCTTTTTCTCATCATCATCTAATTCCGACTCGGTTTTTTGTTCTGATTCTACCGGTTTGTCGTCTTTACATATTTCAGTGGTTGTTACTTGATTAACAGCTTCAATTTCTGCTATTTTTGCTTCTTCTATTTCTTTATCAGTGATCTCTGCATGTTTCTTCTTGGATTTCTTTTTTTTACCTTTGCCTTCATCTGGTTTCTCAACGATTTTCGGGACTTTTTCACTAATCGCTTGTGTATGTTGCAATGCATCTTTTGGTTTTTCAGATACTAATTTTTCTTGTGGTGCTTGTTTGGAGCCGACAATCGTAGCCCAAGAGATAGAGGTTTGACTTTCATCAACATGCGATTGTTCATGTGCAATCAAATCTATTGTTTCTTGTACAATTTTGTGTCTATTCAGTTCAGAATTTTGTTCGACATCATCTGCACTATCGAGAATAAGTCTCTCTTTATCTGATGTTTCAGGAATTTGACTAACCGGTTCTAATTGTTTGCCTTCAGCCATATTATCTTCTATATTATCAAGAGCGTCACTTTTAATTTCGCTTTTTTCGGCTTGATTTGTTATAATTTTCATGACATCTTGTATATCGCTAACTTCAAAATCGACAGATTCTATTTTTGTTAATGTTGACGGTTGCTGGGGTTTCTCATCTGATTTTTCAGAATCAACGGCTTTTTGATTTTCTAATAAAAATTCGATCGGTATACCGTGACGTTTCTTCTTCTTATTTAATTTCTCTTCGAATATTTTACAAGCCTCTTTCTCCTCTTCGGTAAGATCATCAGGTTTTTGTGGCTTTTTCTTATCTTTAGATTTTTTGTCATGACGCTGACTAGGTCGTTCTTTTACCGATCCAAAAATCACTTGCTCTATTTCAATAGTGGATGAAACATTTTCTGTTGGTTCTTCTGATATTTGATCTTCTGTTGCTGCTTCTTCTAATAATTTCTGTTCTGGGAAAATTTCTCCAGTTACAGTAGCTTCTTGTGCTGGTTCAACATTTTCAATTGGTGTCTGTTCAACTGCTACTACTTCCGGTAGCATTTGCACAGTTGTTGTCTCTATTATTTCTTGATTTTGCGACTCAGCTTCTTGTTCAGCTTTTTGGACAGTTGTCTCAATGATTGTTTCGACTTGTGAAGGCATAATTTCTGCAGCAACTGTTATTTCTGATGACTTTAAATCTTGTGTTTCAGTCTCCTGTGGTATTTCTTTGAATTGTTCAATCTTTTGAACCGGAGTTTCCTCGACAATCTTCACCTGCGATGCTTTTTCTTTTTGTACTATTTCAGTAGTTACTATTTCTTCGAGTAATTCCTGACTGGATGCCTCAGCTTTTTGTGGCACTTGATGGATTGTGGTTTCAATGATTGTATCCACATGTGAAGGTTTCTCTTCTGGAAGAGTTTCAGTAGTTATGACTGATTGTGTTATATTTGAAGCATCTACAATAGTTTCGTCTGCGATCGTTGTTTCTTGAACTTGGGTCTCTGTTTCTTGCGCAGTTTCTTCAAAACGTTCAATGGTTTGCAATGGAGTTTCAACAAATTCCATTTTCAGCGTCACAACAGGCTTCATTCGAACTTCTTCATGTGTAATGAATACAATTTTATTCGTCGATATATCTTTTTCGATTAGTGGTGTTTTTTCTATTACGACTTCAGTATTTTCAACATTATTATCACAAGTTTCTGTATTCGTTTGAATAGTTTTCGTCACTTCTTCTGTATGAACGCTAGGTGTTATTAAAGTAACAGTTTCAGTAGCTGGTGATCTTCTCATACTAGTAACTGTAGTAACAGTTGTTGTAGTCCTAGTGCTTTTAGATGTCGTTTCAACATCTTCTTCAGGAGTCTTCTTCTTCTTGGATCTTCGCTCTTTAGGTTTTGGAGATTCTGTTATTTGAGGCTCTTTGACTTCAGGTGCACCAAGTTCAATATTGCTATCTTGAACAGACACCTTTTGGTCGACTTCTAGAGGTGTTTGATCACTTTCAGATTGACTTTGTAATTTTTCATTGTTGATGAAGGCTTGCAAATCGTGTTTCTGTTCCTCTTTCATATGCAAATCTGTTGATTGTGGCTTTTTCGTTTTCTTCTTTTTAGCTTGTGTCTTATCTTCTGTAGGTTGTACCGTCACAGGTATTTCTTTGTCCTTCGTTTCAACTTCAGGCTCATCGTTCTCAGGAATAGTAATTTCAATTTGACTACTTTCAACAGGTAGTTTTTCAATAATTTCCACAATTTGTGTGAGCTCTTCTGTTTGAATCTTTTGATTTTCATCAGAATTACTTTGCAATTTTTCGTTATCGATAAGGATTTGCGTATCTTGTTTCGGTTCTTCTTTAGCAAGTAATTGTGTCACTTTGGGTTTTTTCGATTTCTTGTTCTTAGATGACTCTCTTGCTTCTACAGTTTGTAACGCTTCAGGTACATCATGCTTCTCTGTTTCAACCACTTCGATTTCAATTTGAGGCTTTTTGTCTTCGAGAGCCTCGACAATTTGTCTTTGCTGTTTAGTTTCTGGTTTTTGTTCTTCATTCACAATTGTTTTAGGCTTCTTCGACTTCTTTTTCTTAGGTAGTAACTTTTCTTCTACAATTTGTAAGGCTTCAGGTACTTCCTGCTTTTGTACTTCAACTATTTGGGTTTCAATTTTAGTTTCTTTGCGTTCTGCTGTAATACTTTCATCAGTTTGATTGTTTTCAATAAGTACGTTTTCAAAAGTTTCGACAATTTGTGTTTCCTGCTCATTTTCTAGTTTTGGTTCTTCCTTCACGATTAAATCAGCTGTTTTAGGCTTCTTCGATTTCTTTTTCTTAGGTGGTACCTTTTCTTCTACAACTTGTGAGGCTTCAGGTACTCTTTGCTTTTCTACTTCAAGTATTTCTGTTTGAATTCGAGGCTCTATGTGTTGTGCTGTGGTAATTTCAATTTCACTAATTCCCTCACGTACAGATTCAACAATTTCCTGTTCCGTTGCCTTAGTTTCTGGTTTTTGTTTTTCTTTCACATCTAATTCTGTCGTTTTAGTTTTTTTCGATTTCTTTTTCTTAGTTGGTGCCTTCTGCTCTGAAGGTAAAGCCTCAGGTAGTTCTTGGGTCTTCACTTCAACTTGAGTCGTTTCCAGTTGAGACTCTCTAGGTTCTGTTGTGCTGCTTGCAACTTCACTACTTTCTACAAGCACAGTTTCAACAACTTGTGACTGTACGGTTATTTTAGTCTGTTGTACTTGGGATTCTTGTTTTTGTTCTTTATCTGATTCTAGTTTCGGTTTCTTTGATTTCTTCTTTTTAGTTTTCACTTTTTCTTCTGAAGGTTGTACAGTTCCAGGTAATTTTTGGTCTGCTACTTCAACTACTTCTAGGTCTTGTTTAGGTTCTTGTGGTTTCGTTTTCTTAGACTTCTTTAATTTTGTTTTTGGTGTTGTGGGATCGGGTGATTGTGTATCTGGAGCTTCAGATATCTGTTGATCTTCTAATGATCTTTCACTTCCTAGGAAAGCTTCTGTTATATTTTTGTCAGAAGATGGTTTTTTAGCCTTTTTCTTATCTTTACGTGGCGGTTTTGGAATGTCACTCTTTTCTGTAGCTATATTTTGATTGTCTAATGTAATCTCAGGAGTTTCAGTGACATTTGGCGACTTCGTGTCTTTTCTCTGTTTATTCATTGATTTGTCAGTAGTTTCTAATTTATCATCTGATTTAACTGCTTGGTTTTCTTTATCTTCAGATTTGTTATCTTTAGATTTCTTTTTCTTCTTTTTCGATTTTTTCACGTCTTCAGTTAAAGGTAGTTCTTTAACAATTTTAGTTTTACTCTCTTCTATAATGGTGTGTTTAGTTTTCTTCTCGTCAGATTCACCATCAGTATCAGTTGTAGTTTCTTTGATAACTTTAACGACAGTTATCTGTTTAATTGGTGATTTTCTATCTTTTCTTTTAGGTTGTTCAAAACTATGGTCTTCTTTATCTGTTATTGGGGATTTTTCTTGATCGTCACTCGTTCTATGACTAATTTGTTTTTCGTCTATATCGATATGTTTGTGTCGTTTATTTTTGTTTTGTTGTTTATTAATCGATGCATCAAAGATCTGTTCTTTATTAGAACTATCTTTGTGTTCAAAATCGTATTTATCTTCCTTTGGTGTGATTTCGTGATCACGCTTTGGAGATTTAGGTCGTTGTTCTACACTGGATGGCTGGAGAGGTTTAGTAGAAAGACCTTGTGATAAAATTTGAGCATAAGAGAATTGAGAATTGTTTTCAGGTTCATCATCAATAACTTTCGGTTCTGTTGGAGAAATTTGAGTGTCTTCTATTTTTGTTTCTTGAATTATTTGAGGCTCAAGCTGAGGTTCTGAGTGTACAATTTGCTGTACTTCAGCTAGTTGTGGTTGAGGTTGTGTAATATAAGTTGGTGGCATATTGTAAGTTTGTTGTTGATTTATTATTGGATCGATGTACTGTCCAGAGTGGTAGGTTCCTAAACCTGAATTGATTAATTGTTGACCTGATGCTATAAAACCAACCATTTCAGGTACTGGTGGAACATACTCAAAAACATTACTTTGTGTCACCAGATTCTGTTGATAATAATTCTGAGGTTGATTTGTATAAGTATTGAATTCGGTTTGTTGGTATTGATTCCAGTTCTGAGGTGTACTTACTGGAACATATTCAATAGAAGTTTGAGGCACATTGTGCTGTGATGGTATATTCTGATAGATTGGTTCAGATAATTGGGGCTCAATGTGAGATTTTTCTGACTCTGCTAGTTCAGGTTTTGGTTCCTGAATCTCTAAGGCTGTGATTTCTAGTTGTTGATCTCTCAATTGACCTCGCAAAATTTCTGCATATGTTGTAGAACCTGGTTCCCACATAGGACTTGGTGATCGTGTTCTTGTTCCAGTTTTTGTCTCAGGTTTAAGATAATTAACTTCGAATTCAGTTTTGATTTCAGCAGTTTGGACAGGCTCATCAACTTCAACTACTTCTAAATGTGGAGTTGGTTGAGGTTTTGGTTTTGGTTTTTCTTCACGTCGTCTAGGTGAGCGACTTCGTCTTGGTGCTTTTGGTACTTGTATTTCCGCTTGTTGGTAGTTATCTTTTGGTATTTGTACTTCCACTTGTTGGTAGTTATCTTTTGGCGTCTCAGCGACTATAATATTAGGAATTGTTTCTACTTTGATCTCACTTTCAACAATTTGTGTTCGTTTGATATTATCGTTGTTTTCGCGTTTCGGTGTGGCGGTATTGGTATGACGTTCTTGCGATTTGGACCGTCCGGCTGTTACATCCGCATATGTCACACCGAGTAGTGATGTAGTCGATTCGATAAACGGTAGAGTACAATATGGATCCACGCGTCTGATGTTCATGTTTAAATCGTTGATCCTTTGCTGGTAGACCTCAATCTGCGCCTGTTCCCGCATTAACAATTGAAAATATCAGTAAAGATGTTCGCGTAAGGAGATTTAAATGAATATCACGATTTTTTTTTGTTCAAATTTTATGATAATAAATGTAAAATGGTGGCTGAAACGCGCGTCAATATAGTTGTAGTCAAAATCGGTGATTATGTCATATTTGGGGGAATATTTGGATATATATTTTTTTTGTGATTGAGATAGAAATGGTTAGGTGTCTAAAGGTTCCGAAACGGGTACGCCTCTTTGCAAAACCAAATTGATTCGTTCACGACGTGCTTGTATCTTGTTTTGCAAAATGCGTGCTCGTTCTTGACAGGCCTAATTGTTCAAAAATTAAACCCCACCCAAGGATGTGTGTAGAAAGGAGTGCAGCAAAATAATCGTAAACGTTCAAACAAAAAAGAGAAAAAAAACAAAACGTTTCATGAGAAACAATCAAATGAACAAAATTAAATAAACATAAAGATTAAGACATAATTTGATTGTGTTCGCTTTCTGGCTCACACTTGTTGTACTCCCCAACAATTTGCCCCCAAAAAATCGAATAAATCAAGCTAATTATGTGTAATGTGATGTGCTGAGAATGACTAATAAATACCGTGTGTCATGAATGAAAAAGAAAGTGAACACAAATTGACAAATACATACAAAAACTCGATCAATCTTACCTTCGTTATTGTTAAATCTAAAAAAAAAATAATCGAGTTTTTGTTTGGAAAAAAATATATATAACAGAGTGGAAAATGTGTAATGTGAAACTCAAGCAAAATATCCAAAAGCCAAATGTGATTAAAATTAAAGCAAAAAGCACAGTAAAAATGAAGCATAAATTGAAATTAAATTGAAATTAAGATTTATAAAAATAATAATGATAAACTAAAGGCCCGAAACCAAAACAAACACAATCCCCAGCTGCTCATCTGGGATAGGGCTGAAAAAAATGGAAACACCTTGATGGAATTAGACGTTTCAGCAACCATTTCCATTTGTTTTACAAAACAATTAAAAACAATCATCAAAATGTTTCCAAGAATTTGAAAATTTTGTCAATTTTGAATTTTGTGTAAAATTTGATTTCGCGACGTATCAGAATTTTGCTTCACTACAGCTGCTGTGCATTTTCTGTTTTTTTTTTTTAAATATCTTCAACAAAATTGATGTAACAGCCATAAACGTGGTACATCAATTTTTTTTTCTGGTAGATTTGTATTAATCCAACGAAAATACTACAAAAACACACGCACGCACACGACGACCTACCTCTTGTTCACGAACAGCTCGGTCCCGATCGTGTTGTAATTGTGCTGGGGCCATAACTGTTCGCATTTCTTGTACAGTTTGCAGGACTTGTTGGCGTAATTGCTGGATCTCCATTTGGTATTGTTCAACTTGTGCAATTGCCGTCTCCAATTGGTTGCATTGCCCTTTGATCGATTGGTGGAGAGTATGCAATTCTTTTAATAAATCTTCAACGGCTTGTGTGACTCTGGTATCGCCTCCGACGCCCGAACGGAAATGAAGCTATAATTTACGTTAGAAATAAAATTAATCACAAACAAAAAAATTGAAGATAATTACTTGAAGTTTCTCGACAGATAATGAGATTTTCGTCTTTTGTACTTGAATATCTGCCAACATTTTTTCACGTAATGCATGTTGATCGCGTAACGGTTTTTTCTTGTTTTGTTGCGATTCTAGAGATGTATTGGTCTTCTCAATCCAACTACGGACGTCTTTCATTTTACGTTCGCATTGTTCCCATTCTTCGGTCGTTTCTTGTAGTAGGGAATATTTCTCTAAAATGTGCGCCTCCACATCAGTTTTCGCCTCTTCAGCCTCCTCCATCTTATGCGGTAAATCACCGACACTTGTAACATTGCCGATATTCTCCAACTCTTTCGCCATTTCGCTCAAATTCTTCATTGCTCCTTTACAACTCTTGACGGCATTCTAGAAAAAATCAATTATTATAAAAAAATTATATAAATAGAAAGACAACACTAACAGAATAGTCATGTAATTTTTGTTTGGCTTCCTGTAAAGTTGTAACGTAAAGCGATTCTTTCAAGAATACGCGTCTCTCTTCAACCCAACTCATAACAGTTTGGTATAAAGTCAAGAATCGTTGCCATGCATCTAGAGTCTCACCGACTTGTTGTTTCTTCTCATCCAACCATGAACGGACTTGTTGTAATTGTTCGTTCAAATTATTAATTGTTGCTTGTATTAAATCCTTCTCATTATCATCGTTAGTTTTTTCAATAATTATTTTACCGTTTTTGATCAATTTCTCTAAACGATCCGAAATATTACCGATCTCCGATTGGATCTGTTGAAGGTGTTCGTTTAATAATTGCGGCTCAATCGAACGATCTTGCACTTTCAATTCAGCATCTTTAATCCAATTCTGCACCTCTTCAACGTCTTGTAGATAATCCGAACGGACAGTGCGGGCCTTCTTGAATTCACGCTCCTTATCCTCCATGGTAGTCAATAGAGTTTCAGTTAACAATTCTAATTGGTTTAATTCTTGAGCAATATCACTAGGAACTAATTGTTGACTATTCAAATATTTCGCCCGTAGATTCTTTGCAAGTTCTCTACTACGTTCAACAGAATCTTTGACTCGATTTGATAGACTCCTCAATTTCTCTTCAACGTTTTCGAAATTACTGTCCCACACGTAGAAATTTTCAATTTCTTTTTGTAAAGTATTCAAATTCGATTTTTGTTGGGTGATATTTTGTAGAGCTTCACAAATTTCATCCAAATCTTGTACGATTTTCGAATATTTCTCCGATAAATTGTCCAAAAGCCTGTAATTTATAAAAAATAAAATAATTTTATTTCAAACACACAAGAAAAACGTGAAACGTGTTTTATTAAAATAACTGAAAAAAATCAACTAAAACATACAGACACACGAAAATTTCGCACAAACTATTTTTAAATTTTGACCTCCTGTTTGTTACAAATTCGGCTACCAGCCAAAATAGCCGGGTGGAAGAGAAAATAATCTTTTAAATAATTATGAAAAAATAGATCACCTTTATGGGGTGGCTTTTTTTTAATAATTCGACAATTAATATATAAATCAAAACACTAATAAATATCACAAATAACAAGGCACTTGTTGTATGAATCACACAAAACACCACCCTTATTGTGATGAATTTAAAAGGGGTTTTGTTTTATTTTGTTATTCCAAATTTAGATAGGTTATAATGTAGTCAGATGCGGTACCAGGTGGTGAAAAATACGAAAAGGGTCGTGATAGTTACAAAACTATCCAGCCATCCAGTTAAACGTACGAAATATAATTGAATTTTTATGTAGTGTATAACGACGACGACGATAGGCGTTGCGACGCCGGATCATATAAAGCGCATGGACGGAATTCATATATTCATCTCAAATAACACAAGACAATAATTTTTTATGTAAAAAAAAATATAAACATTTCAATCATGATTCTATTAAATAACTGACACAACACATTTCGTATTACTGGTATCATTTCTAATTTCGGAAGTGGCAAGATTATGATAACAATGATAAGAGTTGTTTTTTTTTCAATAAATACAAAATTTAAGAATGTTCATTGAGGATCTGGAGAAGTAAATTCGTTTATCTTTAGGCAACAATTCTAAATATAATTCATTTACAATTATCAATGGAGAAACCTGTAATGACATCGTTGTTCGCAAATTACATATCAAACTATTTATAGTAGCCACTTTATTGTGTATATAATGAACGAAATTTAACTTGACCCATTTAACTTTCAAATTAAAACGATTAAATCAGGTGATAGAACATCTGGTGGAATAGATCAACAATTATTCATCTTTAATAAAAGATCTTCAATAATAGAGAAGGATGGGAAAATAGAAATGATGCGGAATTTTGGCTCAATTTCTAATATCTGCCATGAAAAATTTGGAAAATTTACGAGGAAATGCGGCAATTTGTTAATTTTTATTGACTGCGTAGAGTCAGGTTGTTTTTATTTTTCAACTGTCAAGTTGGATTCGGTGATCGGTCCACTGTAATCGGTGGTATTTTTAGCATGAAAATGACGATATTTTGGATATAAATTAACTTTTGTTGCCTAACCATTGTCTATTTTTAAAGAGAAAGAGAGGAATATAGAGACACCGGAAACTAATATGATTCGTAATTTCGACAGAGTTATAAAACATCAAATACAACTTGACTTGCTTGATCTGCTGTCTATCGACAAAGTCTTCAATCTATGAGCAAATAAATCAATATCATTCGCAGAAATTAGTTCTATTTATTTTTTTAGGCAGGTCAAGTCAAATTTAGTGCACTGTATTCAGTAATTTTCAGCATAAAATAACGAAATTTTGGATATAAAATTGAGGTTTGTTGTTAAATAATCTGCTTTGAATAAAAATTACTTACAAAAGAAAAGGGAAACGAGTGTGTAGGTAGCGGAAAAGTCGCCCTTCTTCACTTGATTTTTGATTTTAACAGACAATTATAGTGTACCAAAAACAACTTGACTTATGCCACAAAAGTCTTTATTTATCAGCCAACTTTCATATTCATAATTTGAGGATACCTTTTTTTTCTTCAAATATGTCAGGTTAGCTTTGTTTTACTATAATCAGTATTCTTTTTAACAAAAATTATTATTTATTTTGTATTTTAAATAGAAGATATTCCAGGAAAGACAAAGAGTGTTGTTTACAGCTTGTGGAAAAGAATGTCGCTTATGAATAATTCTGGAATGTCGTGAGCAATTACAGTCCTGTAAATACAGCTTGACTTGAGCCGAAAATTGAGTCGAATTACTTTAGGTGCACTTAAAGGCGGTTGCTTAGTTGGACATCCATGTCTCTATGTCCCGGCAGGAAAAAGTTTTGTTTTGAAAGAGAAATAAGTTGGATCAGTAAAAAATATTTGAAAAAATGTACAAAAATATAAAAAGTGACCCAGAACTACAGTGCATTGAGTATAACTTGACTTGGGTAGTTCTGGTAACAACCATGAAAATTTGACAGAATCTAAAGAATTATTTAGAATTAATCAAAAACCGTGTATTTTCCAAGTTCACATTGAAAGAATTCAAATTGACTTGTGGGCTATAGAACTTTTTTTCCTAAATAAACCGCGAAAGTGGTTAGCTGTAAGTCTCCAAAAAAAAAGCTAAAATCAGCCATTTGAGAAAGCTTACAAGAAATGGGGCTAGGCGACGCATGAATTAAGCAGAGAAATATGCATCTGAATCAAAAGTCGATCATTCCTATTCTTCAACTAGGTCAAGCTAAATTTGGTGCACTATAAATCGATATTTTACAATATGCGAGTCAGTTAAAGATAAATTAGGTATTTATAGTAAATCACTTGCAATTGGTGCGAGTTATTTATAGCATTTTTTTGTTGTAACTTCATAGATATTTTTATTTCCGACTATTTTTTTTTGTTTTATTATTAGGATTACTCAATACGACTTGGCCTATTTCCAATTTCACATTTACACACATAGAAGATCATGTTTTTTTTCTAGATAATCTTCTATAATAAAAATGAAAAATTCTATTATCAATCAGACTTACTTTTTGTAGTTTTGTTGTAGTTGATCCAATTTTCCTGATAAGACGTTCGCTGAAGTCGCTGAACACTCTCTAAGAAACAATAGGACAGTTGATGATAATTCGATGACTTCGTCTTGGAATTTCTGTAAGGATTCTGCTTCCGATTGCAGTTCCTATTTTTTTGGGATTTCATTTATATAAATAGTAAAATGTTGATAAATCAAAATAAATAATGACCTACCTCAATATTTCTCTTAACACCAACTACATGCTCCTTATTACGAACAATATAATCAATATGTTTTGTGCGTTCTTCAAGACTTGTTAATAGACTTTCGAAATGTAACCAACGTCCCTCGAATTGTTCCCAAACTTGGGCTAAATTCGTTAATGTATCACGACGTTGTTCTAAATTATTTACCAAATCGTTCCATTCATCAGACACTTGTGTTGTTTGTTTATTAATTTTCTCTTTATTGCGTTGATCGGCTTGTTTGATAATTTGATTTGTACGTTCGGTTAATAGATCAAGTTCTAATTGTTGATTCTATTGAAATAAATTTATATCAAAAAATAAATTTAGATTGCATTTTGAATAAACTGGAGTGATTACAATGTTTATTGGGCGAAAATATGGAACGTTTGATAACAATTTTTGGGGAAAACGCAAGTTGCAAATATAATATAAATTGATAAGATAGTCAGTCTTATCTACTGTCACAAATAATAATAATTGTTTAATTAAATAAATAAATAAATGTTAGAGTAAATCGGACAAGTGGGGAAACTCGTTACTCACGTTTTATCTATTTTTAAAAAAATGTGTTTTAACTATTAACGTTTATACTTAAAGTCCGCGACTCAGACTATCAAAATTAACATTTTTTTCTTTTTTGATTAAGCGCGAAAGTATCCTTGAAAATCGTAAGTCGCATGTAAATAGGGTCTTTCAGTAATATCAATGATGTAAAAATTTTCTATGATATCATTGTTTTATAAATAGAATAACGTCACCTGTTTATACAAAATTTTATGTATTGGAGTTGCGAAAATTTGGTTGTCTACTTAAGATAATAAAAAATGTATGATATATTTCCCGACCTATAAAATAATAGATGATCGCTAGTTATAATAACAATCCAAATTTTCAATTTGTGATTCATTTCTTATACAAACTTTCTTTGGTACTCTTAACAGCGTTTCTAATCTCTTGAAATGTGCAATAAAACTAAGCGAATCTGCCGATTGATTAACGAATGCATTCAGAAATGCCTGAATTATTGTGGTCTCGGATCGGCCCTGTATATTTTACATGTAAAAGTGGAAATTATCGAGATCAAGTGTAGGCGTTAATACCCAAGAATGTTGACCTTTGTAACAGTGGCGCCGAAAATCTCTGTAGGTGCCCAACCATGTCACCTTAAATATGTTTAAATTGGGGATTATTCGTTTTGTAGCATATAACAATACAGTTATTAAAACAGTATAGTAACTATTAAAAGGGTTGAAATTAGTCACAGACAAAATTTTACGGGTGCTCGAGCCCTAAACCACCCATATAGTCGGCGCCAGTGCTTTACAGCTGTTGTAAACGATTATAAAACAATTTTAATCCCGAACTGATTGATTTCAAATGAAAAACAAGTGATAAAATTGAACTCAGTTAAAAGAATAGATGGCATTTCAAATATTCGCGACAGAGGGACAGATTAGAATGATTAATTGAAATACGATTAAAAAGTACATTATTTACTAATTTGTATTTGAAATTAACACATAAATGGATTGATTCATTGTAAACTGACGGGTAAGCTTCAAATGATCGAAAAAACGAGTATACTAGGCCAAATTTCGTGTCGATTTTATGACCTGATGACCTGGCGATCCCTAGAATTACTGTAAATTTGAACAGATCTTCAGGTTTATGGTGATTTATGACGAGTTAAAGATTCCCTATTATTTTTAATATTCTAATTCTATAGATCAAAAATTCATTAGGCCATAAAATCGATACAAAATTTGGTTTACTATAACAGCATTTATTAATAGACATTTCCGTATTTTATTTGAGAGAAATTTAGAGAAGCAGCTGCGAGCGATTTTTTCCAAGTTTCTCATTTTTCCTACCTCAGGATTAAGTTTGTAAGTTATAAAAAATGAAAGTTGAAGTGCCCAGGAGCGGATTTCCCAAAAAGTTAATAAAATACCAGCTTCAGGCCTTAGGCCTAACGATGGGTGGCTACGCAAGCTAAATGCCCCTAAAGTAAGCTATAGTCCTCATTTATCTTTTAATTGTTTGAAACGCTTCTATTTATGATATTTTATAGTGTAACGGTTTCTACTTTTGTAATTCTTAGTAAGGAAAACTCGTAATTTTAACCGTTCGTAAAATAATTGCTTCAGTTGCGCCTATGTTTCAGATTTCTGTTTTACAGTGGTTCCCATAGGCAAGTAATCTTCAATAATACAAATAGCATCTGTTTTTCTGTTTTTTCCAAAAATAAGAAAGGATGTTAGAAATAATTAGATTCAACCCCAATTAGTTTATATCCCTCCCTGGAACTGCTATCAATAGAAAAGAGGGTCTGTCAGAACAAATTAAAGTTTTATTATTAATTAAATTATAGTTATTATCAGTAAAACAAGATATGGTAACAGATTTATCTATTTATGAATTCTATGAGCCAATGACAAATTTTTTAACTTAAAACTTGGAATAGTCGAACTCAACATGGGATAAAATAGAGAATTTATTCTGAGAATTGTAGAATTGATCCTTATATAATTTTTTTGTGATTGAAAATTTGAGCACGTGGGCCACCAGATCTTTTTCTAAACCAGTTTTTTTCAGTTCATACTCAATTTCATTCATGCTTTCAGATTGCGATAGACGGAGATAGACAAATTAATATACGTTTCTAAATTTATCTTTTTTTCTTTTAAGAATAAAGGATAAGATTAAAAGCGCTACATATACAAAAGACTAATTAGTAAAACTGTGCAAAATATTTTAGTAAGTATTAGTACTATACAGCATGTCCCAGCTAAATGTTCCACCTCAAATATCTCGATTGTTTGTGAATTGAAATGGAAAAGTATCTAAAGGAGACTACAATGTCTATTGGCCGATTCGATTTTCTTTCTAGCTGTTTTGGAAATGCCGAAACATCATATGAGGTCTCGAAAATGACTCAATATGAGGAAAACAATCACCTGCAATCAATACTGCAACTGAATTTGATACTATATTCTTTTCTTTTAATTTCTCATTTGCTACTTAAAAACTAAAATGGGGAAGTGCGATTCGCCCGGCGCCTCCACCATTCTGAACGTCTTTGATCTGAAATAAAGTCTTTAACTCGAAATTATGTTTATTCACGATATTCATTGCAAGTGATTGGTTTCCTTATATTTAATTTTGTCGTAGGCTTTTTTATCAATGGATAGGTTATTGATCCCAGAGAAATTCTGATTTTTTTTGAGCAGCAAATGTGAAGTTTTTAGAAGAAAATATTATTTTCATATCAAATTCATTCGCAGTATTCATTGTAGGTAATTGGTTTCCTAAGGTTGAGTAATTTTCGAGACCTTATAGGATGTTTCGGCATTTCCAAAACAGCTAGAAAGAAAATCGTGTCGATCAATTGAAGTATAGACATTGTACTCTAATATCTTTAGATACTTTTCCATTTGAATTCACAAACAAACGAGATATTTGAGGTGGAACACTTAGCTGCGACACGCTGTATAGTGTAATGCAGCAACACGCTGTAAACCTTTTTTCCTGGCTCAATAAACACTTTTGATCTATCAGCCTAGCACATAGATTTTAAATAAAAGGTAATTTTTATCTTGGCTTTTCTTCAACCAGTATAATTTCCAAAATATTTTTGATAGGGGGTCATTTCACGAAAGGTGACCCTTGATTTGTTAAAAATAAATTTTTCGATTTCACTAAAGCATGAGTTTACTAATCTTATTGCATAATATAAGTTGGAGTTTTGAATAAAGTCATATCGAACTTATGAACTACTTAATAAGCAAACAAGTGCAAATGCTAAGAAACGATTCTAAAATATGTGTGTTTTCAATATAATTGTTTATTCGTCCCACTCGTCACAATATTTAAAAAATCTTGTAAAAAAATACCCACTTTAGTTTTCAAAGATATCGTTTTGGATAACTATAGAAACATTATTGAAGCAACGTAAAAATCCAAAACTAGGACTTAAAATGGCCTAGTTGATCTCAATCTTACTATTAGGTATCAGGGTACAAAAACCGTAGGGTAATTCGTGCGCCACTGAAGAAAATCTTCCATTTAATAGAAGTTAAAGACAGAGAGTCACTATATTCCGGAGAACGTATCCAAGTGTTGAATAGGAGGAAATAAAATGTCCAACATCCGTCACCATGGAATGACCCACAGGCTCTGATGAAGTCATTTTACTGGGGAATTTAGGGCCGATTCTACATTCGTTTTATTCCGTCCCATATTCCGAAAGAAATTTTGTTTCAGCATTACGAAACGGCAGAGTAAGAAAATTATCGAAATATCGAGTGGAATAAAACGATTGTATAGTCGGCATTTATCCATCTACAGAAAGGCATAACAAAAAACCAACGGCAGCGATGAAGAAGAATCGAGCGTGAACTATTAAAGGTAAAACAAATATGGAAAATATTTTGTAAAAGCCACTAAATAGATTTGTATCTTAGACCTTTTCGCTTTGATTGAAAGAAAAATTGAAAGTGTGCGGAACGCCGCGCGTTAGAAGTGAAACTTCTTAGGTTAAAGATGAAGTTCTTTTTTTTATTGGTTTATTTTCTTTCTGTCGTTGCCTGAAGGCTCGATTTTTTTCTGCATTTCACTTATCTCAAAGCAATAATCATATATAATTTAACCCCATTAATTAATTCATAAATACAACTTTAGACCCTATTGTTTATTTTACACAGTTGGCAGATCTGACAGAGAGTAGAAGCGATGCTGTGGCAACGCCCCCACTCTTCCCTCTCAGCTGTCTTTTAGAGGGTTTCCTCACACGGGGTCTCGCATTTTCGTTACGCTTCCGAACAAATTTACTACCCTACCGCGCCTAAAGAAGTTTCACTTCAAAAATGGATTCGTAAAGACACGTTCACCTTATACAATTATTTATCAATCTTGTCCGAAATGTTATACGTACTTCAATCATTTGACTTTGACTAAAATGGTTAAGATTTGTTAAATTATTAAAAATTTTGCGGTTTGAATTTTGAGGACAGACTCCTTTACAAAAGACTAAAATTTATGTCAGTAATCTGTTTTGCTTTTTAATTGCGCTCCCCAATAATTGATATTAATAATTGAATAATATTAAAGTATCTACCTGTATATCGTTGAGGGCATGAGCTATCTTCTGAACATTAAAATGTAGACCAGCCAATGTTGTTACAGGTTCATCAACGAATTTCGTTCGGGCAATAACACTCTTCACCTTATCTAAAATCTGACAATAATCCTTCCACATTTCAGCATCTTGTTCTAATTGTGCACGTTGACTTTTAGCTGAATTCAATGTATTCTTCAATAGTTGTGTATTATTTTGTTGTTGGCGACTCAATTCCTCTTGTTCATTAGTCGTTAAACTTGGCCAGATTTTATCGGCAGCCTGTTGTATAGTCTGTGATACTAATTCTTTAATATTCGTTTCTGTACTGAAGAAGATCTTGTGCTCTTCTAAATCTTGTAAGATATTCTCAAAATCAACACCATCACGATGACTATTTAAACGTATCTCGGCCTCTTTAACCCAATCGTATAATTTTTGACAATGCTTCAAATAATCGTCGCGTAATTGACGATTATTTTCAAGGTAATTTAGACGTTCTTGTAATTCACGCGGTATCGATGTTAACAACGAATTGGCTTCAGATAATTGTTCTTGTAACGAACTTGGCATACTGTCGTCGTGTCTAGTTTGTTCTTGAATCTTCCGAATCTTATCCAAATAACTATTAACGTTATTACTGAGCTCGTGATGATTATCCAATTCGTTTTCGACACTCTTTATATCACGACTCAATAAAGGTCGCGATTGGATTAAAGCTTCTTTACTGTGTAGATAATCCAAGATCTCTTCAAGTTCCGCTGCTAGTTTCCTATGTTCGGCGGCTGTATTCTCGTGTTCTTGCCGTTGTTTCTCAACAGCACGTCGTAGATTATTTAGTGATTGTTTCAAACTCTGTATCTGTTCAGCAATACTATTACGATCCTGTGCCGAACCATCGGCTGCAATCTGTTGTCCTTTATCGGCCGCCTGTGTTAATAGAGCTTCACATTCTTGAATTTTCACAATAACGTCATCGTATTTTTTTATTTTCTCCTCAACCGTACCGCCGGTTTTCTCAATATCACGCACAATCTCTGTATATTTCGTTATAAATGTCATGATTTCCGTTATTAGCGCTATGAATTGTTCACGTAACAACAACAATTGTCGCAATTTGGCGATTTGATCTTCGATCTGTTTGATCAAATCGTCTTGTAGTGTTAAAACATTTTGTAATTCGGCTGTTGTAGAACTTGGAATTTCGCTTAATTTCGCTTTGTTCGTTTTTAAATCCTGTAAGATTCGTTCGTATGTTGTTAGAATATGTTGAACGTCTTCTACTTTACTACCGATCGGTTTGTTTAATTCTTTAATCTGTGCCTGAATCTCATTCATAAATTGTACGCTTTCTGCAATTTTCTGTTGTGTATCGCGCAATTGTTGTATGCTCTGTTTCAATGTGTTCGTACGATCTTGGATGATGTCAGCGATTCGTTTGTGACGATCTTTCATATTTGTTAGAATCTCATTAAGTTTGATCTTATCCGATTCGGAAATTGTCGGTATTATTGCTTTACCTTGTTCGAAGATCTTCTCAATATCGTTTTCGATTTGTTTAGATTCATCATTCAATTTCTCATATTTATTTAATTGTTCTTCTAATACTTCAATGTTCGTTGTACGTAATTCGTTTGCAATTGCAACTTCAGCTTGTTTCAACCAATTAACACAATGATCTATATCGTTTTCAAATTGTTTACGACCTTGCAATAAATCGTTTAAAGCGTTAATTTTCTGTTGTGACTCTTGTTTAAGATTCTCATACTCGTCTTTGACGTCATCCAACAATTGTTGTAAGCGTTCTTTATCTTTATCGTCACATTCCTTCAAAATACTCTGACCTAATTTTAATAAATCGTTAAGATCACCTTCGTTGAACACTTTAATATCGATCTCATGGATTTTATGTTGATTGATCTCTTCTTCAACTTGTTGGGATTTTAACGGTAAATAACCGCTCAATTTGTGTAATTCCGCCGTTTTGGCTTTCAACCAAGCTTTAGCTTTCTCCAAATTCATCTCTAATGTACGTCTTGTATTAACAGCACCCGTAACTTTATCGATTTCTAATTTGATTTTCTCCACCAATTCCTCTTGTTCATTACCCAAATTCTTTAAAGCTTGTTCTAATTGATGTTGTTCGGGTGGTTCTAATTCATTCGTCATATTATTAACACGTTTCATCAATGTATCTTTCAATACTTGCTTGTTATCGCATTCTTTCAACAAATTCTTCAAATAATTCAAACGATCATCAGCCTTACGACTTTCATAGCCCAATGCAGGTGGTCGTTGTAATTCAATTAAACGCTCCTTAACCCATTCGCGTGCTTGATCGATCTCATTACGTGTATCTTCGATACCTTTACGTGTCATTTCTAAAATTTGTAATTTCCGTTGTAAACGTTTCGATATATCGTTGTATCGACGATCAATCGATTTCATCTGTTCTTCAACTTGTTGTGCATCTAAATTGTTGACAATTTCCAAGACTTGTTGGGCGAAACGTTTCACTTCATCCATACGTTTCGGACCTTGATCATCGAATTCCGCTTGCAATTCAACAATTGCCGATTGTTTTTGTTGACAATTCAAACCGGAACCTTTATCGATTGCCTCGATACGTTTTAATAAATTATCGAACCAATTATTGATGATTTGGACGTGTTGACGGTATTCTTCCATAATTTCATTATTCGATTGTTTCGTTGCTATCGCCAATGTTAGATCGTTTTCTAGATTATTTAACATCTCTTCTAATTCGACATTATTTGGACCGGCCAAGTCGGTGATTAATTGTTGGCGACGTTGTTCAATTGCTGTCATTAAATCATTCATTTGATTTAATTCTTGTTTGGCAGCATCTGGTCGTAGTTTAATTGGACGATTTTTCCATTCGTTTACTGTAGATTTCTGTGCTAAAATCCAATCTTTCAGAGCGGCACGTTGACGTTCCTTCTCTTCGAAATCAGCAACGGACGATGTTACGCTGCTGAGATGAGCTTGCACCTAAATTACGCCAAAATAATAGAAATTTCACCAAAAAAATCCAACAATTATCAAAACGACTCGTCTAGTAGAAGCTACTTTATTTGAGATAATTTGGAATTAATTATTATTCTAGTAGAAGAGTCTTTAATTTGTAAATAAGTGCGTGCAGATAAGCGATCTTTACCTTATCGATTTGATTGTGTAATTTTGCAATAAAACCACGCGCCTCAAGTTCATCCACTAGCAATTTCAATTTGATATCTGAATTTGTGGGTGTCTTGTGCGTCTAAGCATGCGAATTGTGCAGAAAAAAAAACAGACAAAAAAACGAAAAATCACACAAAAACGACAACACTTTGATTCTCACCTGATCGATAAGATCTTCCAAACGTGCCCGACATTCCATCTCTTTGATTGGTACAGGTGGTGGCAGAGCATCGCGTGGACTACTCGGACGACTAATCGAAGCCGTTGCAGCTTCACAAGCTTGTACAGCCAACGCTAGACGAGATTTCTCATTTTGTAGTTTATTATGAAGCATCTGTAATCATTATAATTAACAAAAAAAGCGAAGATATTACAATTAAAATTACTTTAGCTGTTTCTAGTTGGTTTCTAGCGTCATCAAGTGATTCGATGGGTTTTTCGATCTCCTCCGACACGATCGGTTCGTATTCATCCAAATTCTTCATGATACTCTCCAAGGTGTCTTCATATTCTTTGAATTTCGCTAAAGAATCTAATAGACGATTCTTGATTTGTACGGCGGTTTGTAGAAGAGAATTGTAGCTCTCTTGGACGTTACTTAATTGTTTTTCGATAGTTTCTTTAATATCAGGCGATTGCTTAACGTAACGCTCAATCTGTCCATGACCTTTAGCTTTAACATCATCCAAAACCGTTTGATATTTCTGTATATCTTGTAATAAACGTTCGTGTTGATTGATTTGTTCTTCAGTTTGTTCTCGATTCGTGATATACAATGAATTATGTGCCATCAATTCGAATGATATCTGTAATAACCAGCGTTCGGTTGCTTGCAGACTTTGATGATAATTGTTGTATTCTTGTATCTCATTTTCGATTTGTAATTTTTGTGCGTTACACAAATTCTGTAGATTATCAAATTGGGTTTTTAATTGATTGATTTCATCAATAACTATCGGTTGTTTCGCCCAATTACTCAAATCTGTCGCTTCGATTTCTAAACGATTCAAATCGGTTTGTTTATTATTGATTTCTGTTAAAAGATTCTTATAGCGTTCTTGTAACGTTTTCATCTCGCTTAATTCACCTTTAGTTAATGGTTTCTCTTTAAGAATCTTCTCTGTGTCTTTTAACCATTTACTAAGATTATTTTTATTATTATTATAATCTTCCCAACGGTTCAATGAAGCTTTCAATTGTGCTTGAATCGATGTTATATCCATATTGAGTTGATCCCAACTATTTCGCAAATTCGTCATATCTTCACGTAATTGATCTTGTTGATCGGCTGGTGTTGTATTGATCGCTTTCGAGAAAGCTTCTTGTAGATTATTCAACAATTGTTGGCCTTCCGATAAACGTCCACTAATCACTTTGATATTATCTAATTTTTCGTGTAAGATCTTTTCATCACCCACACCGATACAATCTTGTATCATTTTGTGTGATGATTGCAACCAATTCTCTAGTACGGCTTTAACTTTCAAGAATTCAGTATGATCGGAGAGATTTTTCTCAGCTTTCGAGACTAGAGTTTGTGCATTCGTTAGAAGATTCGTGTAGGCGGTTTGTAATTGTATTGTCTGGTCACGGATTTCACTAATAGCACATAATTCCATCAATAATTCACAAGAATCGGTCAATAATTCCATATCAGGCTTCAATTTTAAAATTTCCTCCAATAATTGTTTACAACTCGCCAAATCGTCGATACTCTTCTTTGGCGTTGCATTCTCGTCATTCAAACGATTGTTGTAAGTATCGATTAATTTCTTCATCTTATCGTAGTGTTGTTTGAATTCTTTCCATGTTTCTTTGCATTTATTTAGTGATTTCTTGGTTTCGTTGTAGATCAATTGTAAGCCTTCCCATTCGAGATTTAATTGTTCGATTTCTTGTTTTATCAAATCTTTACCTTCATCACCGGTAGTTTTCATTACAACAATACTCAATTCTATTGTTTTATGGACTAAATTATCACATTGAGGAATTTGATTACTGATCTCGTTAATTCTAACTTCTTTTTCGATGATTTTATCGTAATTATCATGTAAATCGGAGCATGTTTGTATATTATCGCGTAATTTATGTATTAATTCAATCGATGAATTATATGAAGCTTTGTATTGTTCATGTTCGTTTACTTGTTTTTCTAAATCATTAATCGTTTTATTAACCAACGTTTTTAAATCGTTACAACGTTGGAAAGTCTTATTAAAATCATCGGTTTTCAAATTAGAATCTTCTCCGATTTTCGTTTTTAATTTCTCAATCAAATCGTTATGATTAACGATCTCACGCTGTATTGTTTTATATTTCTCTAATTTAGCTTTCTTCTCACTTAAATCGTTCAAATAATCATCGGTTTGTAACTGATTATCGATATCTTGTAACCATTCCAATAGTAAATTGTGTAATTTCGTGATCTCTTCTAATTGTACAGCACGATTTGTTAATTGTGTACGTATCTCTTGGACGTCATTCAATAATTTCTCCATGTCCTGTTTGAGATTCTCTGTATCTTCTTCGATTTTCGCTACACCAGATTGTTCGGTATTCATAATAACTTTCTCTTTCAATTCGGTAATGTAACGTAATTTATTCTGGCCGTGTTCTAATGATGTTCGTATATTTTTAACAATTTGTAGTTTATTATTAATTTCGGCTAATGTATTCGGTATTTCGGCGCAACCGTTCAATTTGTCTCGGGTACGATCGATCCAATCCTGACATTCTTGGTGTAAAGTAGCGTGTTGTTGGTGTTCTTGATAGTGCAATTCTAATCGTCGCATTATTTCTTTAGCCAACGATAGAATGGCGTTGTATTTTGTTGATAGTTGCGTTACGGCGTTACTAATCCGGGTATCGCTGCAAGTCTCCAATAATTTTTGAGCTTTCATATTCAAACGATCCACTTCTGTTTGCCAATCAAATAACGTTTGTAAATGCAATTGGAATTGTTCTAAAACTGTTCGTTTCTCTTCCAAACTGTTTTGTAGTTTATTATAAGTTTGTATCATGTTTTCGGTTTGTTGTAGCCAATCTAAAGCGTCTTGATATTGTTCCTCGTATTCTGTCCATTTTACAATACCATTCTCTAACAGATTTCGAGTACTTGTTAATAATTCCACATAATTATCGTAATCGTCTTGCATTAAAGCACATTCTTCTTCGATGATTTCTCGGTCTTCATCGTCAGCAGCAAATTGGCATGCTTTATCGCCTTGTTCTAATGCGACTTCGAGTTTTTTCTGACCTTCATTCAATTCATTCTGTGATACTTTCAATTGTGACAATTTACCGGCTAAATTATCTTTATCGCCGGTAGGTTCGGCACATTTACTTAAACGTTCTTTAGCAGCACGCAACCATTGTACAAAATCATTAGCAGCATCGACGAAAGCTTGATGTTGTTCAACTGTTTCTTTCTGTTTTGCATACAATTCTTGTGCTTGTTTCGTTAATGTTTCATATTTCGTTGATATTTCCGATGCTGGTTGTTTCTGTTTTAAATCTTCCGCTTTTAATGTCACCGATTGGATCATCGGTTCAAATGATACAATATCTTGTACAATACTACCAGTTTCACGTAGTGTTGCTTTACGTTCACCGATCGGTAACGAACTTAGACCACTTTTCTTCGTCTTCACCACTTTCTGTTCACTGACCTGTTGTAATTTAGCTTCACGATCGGTGATCCATTGTTGTAATTGTGTGTACGAACTATCATAATCGGCCCATTGTAACAAAGCCGTCTCTAAATGGACTTTAACTGTTGACATTTTCTTAACGATACGATCCCAATCGTTTTGAATCTCTTTCAATTCGTTATTGATAATTTCACGACCATCTGAACGGGTATTGCGTAAGACTTTCTCGCCACAATTCACAGTGGCGTGAATCAAATTTTGGCCTTCTTCACGACGTTCGATCAATTCTTGGATTTGATTCAAATGCGATTGCAACACATCTTTACTGCTCTGTGAGGCAGCTTCTGAACAATTCCGTATCAATTCACGTGCCTCATCGATCCATTTACGGCTCTTCTCTAAGTTATCGCAATATTCCTGATGTTGGTCACGATTCGTTTCGACTTTCTTCAATACATCTTTGGCTAAATTCAATTCGACTTGATAACGTGAATTTAGTTGTTGTAATTGATTATTAACGTGCACTTCTAATGGTGATTTCAATAGAACTTTAGCTGATTCATTCAATTTATCAATCTGTTGTTTACCATCTTTTAATTGTTGTAAAATCTGTTTAACATCCTCGACTTGTTTGGTTTTTTCGTCTAAATTCGCCGACAATGCGATTTTTTGATTCTTTGTCAAAATAGCGATTTGTTGTAACCAATCCGAGATACGTTCGTATTCGTCTTTATAATCGCGCCAATGCAACAAAACAATCTCTAATTGTTCACGTTGTTGTTTCAAATCTTTAAATAATCGATCGAAACTCTCCCGTAACGCTCGAATATCATTCCGGATTGCCTCCTGGCCAGTTTCACTGGTATTCGGTAGTACAACTTGAGCGGCATGCTCCAAATTCTCCAATAAGACTTCACCTTGTGCCTGTTTATTCAACAGATGATCTAAAGGTCCGGAGAAATTCTCAATTGTTAATTTATCAGTTAATGGTCGTTGTTTCAATTGTGGCACTTTCTCTTGTGCTCGTGTCATCCACCGTTGGACTTCATCATATGATTCTTTGTACGTTTTATGATCGCGATAGTGATGCTCACGTTCTTGTAGTAATTTCGTGATTTTCTGTACGCAATTATCGAATTTCTCCAACATCTTCTGGGCTTGCATCACCGATTCTCCGGTTTGTTTACTTTTTAGGATTTCTTTTATTTGTATTTTGAAATTATCAACTTCGATCTTCTCACAACGGACTTTCTCTTCAACATTCTTGATTTGATCCAGTTGTTGTTTCTTTTCATTTACTGTACTTTGTAATATTGATAATTCACTGATTTGATTCTCGATCCAATCGATCGTTTTATCTAAACCGTGGATTTGTTGTAAGAGATTTGCCCATTTCGTTAAAGCTTCATCGAGCATTGTTTTAGTTTCAACCATTTTCGACGCCAAATTCGACCACAATTCTTGCAAATTCGATAATTGTTGATTGATTTGTTCATGACCATCTGGTGATGTATTTGCTAGAACAACTTGTGCCAATTCGACTAGATTTTGTATTTTCGTGAAGCCCTCCTCTTTATTCAACAATAATTCTTGAACTGTCTCTAATTTCGTTTCCAAATCATTCTGTGATGACGTACCGATATCTTGACAATAATTTAAAGTATCTTGAATATCGTTCAACCATTGATTGCAATTCGTCAGTTTCGTATCGAAGTCTTGATGATTGTTGACGTACTGTTGCCAGCGGCTTGTTAAATCTTTAACTTTATGGCAAATCTGTTGATATTTAACACCCAATTCGCTGATTTGTGAGCTACGATTACACACACCTTTGTTGAGTTGTTGCGCCTTTTCGGTCACTGTATCAATCTCTAATTCTTTAGCACGAATTTCACCTTGTAATTGTTTCAATGATTCCAATTGTAATTTCTTCTCGTTGGCGGTCGGTTTCAAATCGATCGAATGTAATTTACGATCCGTCTCTTTAATCCATGTCAAACATTGTTCTTTTAATGTTTCATATTCGGACCAATGATCCAATTTAGATTCTAATTGTTTGATAGTTTGTTGTAGAATTGACATTAATTTCGCCCATTCTTGTTGCGATTGATCGATCTGGCCACGAATCTGAGCCTGACCATAATCAATAGTACCATTAATCACTTTATCACCACAATTTCGAATCATTTCAATTCTTGATATTTCATCATCTAATGAATTTTTAATCGATTTCAATCGTTCCAAATTAGCATAAAGTGTTGTACGTTCTAAATCAATATCGCCCAAATTATTCACCGTATTAATTGTTGCATTAATCCAATCGTTCGTTTCTTGTACTAAAGCTAAGAATTGTTGGTGATCACCAACGATAATTTCGTAACGTTCAACGAAATTTTGGGCACGCTTCAATAATTTCTCATGTTGTTCAGTGATCGTTGCCAATTGTTGATTGATACTATCGTTACGTTCCGGTAAGCTTTCGATTTTATCTTTCAAATCGATAATATCTTGTTGATGAATTGTAGCATCATGCAATAAACTACGATAGATTTGTAATTGTGCCCGTTTCTCATCCAAAGTTGCCTTTAATTCTAAATCTTGTTGTAATTGTTGTTCGATATCTTTCAACCATGTTTTAATGTTTTTCACGCATTCTTCAAAACCGGTCCATTTTGTTAATTTCGTTTTTAATTCACGTTCAGTACTGTTGATATTATCGAATAGTTGTTCAAATAATTGCTGTAATTCTTGTAATTGGGCATAGATGATTTCACGTCCGTCTGCTGCTGTATTTATATATAATTTTTCACCGTTCTCTACAGTATTGTTGAGTAGTAATCTGGCATTATTCTCTTCGGATAGAAGCTCTTTTAGTACTTTGTACTGTTCGGCTAATATGTTACGAGTTCCCAATTTGATGTTCTCTTTACAACTGTTAAATCTAAAGGAATTTGGCATTTTAACACGATCTCTAAGACAATTGTAGTCGACTCTCGTTAATCCGAATTAATCCGGAATACACAATTGTGATATAGCAAAACATGTATGCCTTTGTTGATCAGAGGGAATTTTCATGTGTTAACAGTGTTGTTTGAAAGTCAAAAAACTAAATCATAATGTAAATCAAAAATTGCATAGTGAAAACGGGACTACACGGTAAAAAATGTACCCAGCAAAAAATTTGTTTGTACCGCACAAAAAGCACTCGTACTCGTACTCATTCGGGACAGTTTTAATGAAAAAATGAGTCACTGTAATCCGGTGCAAAAACAGAACTTAGAATCCTATCTTGAGTAATTAATTTCAAAATCTTACAAATCAAATTCAACCTGTTGTAAATGAAGTCCAAAATTTCGCAGTCGAGCCAAGCTCAAGAAGACTAAGGCATTTTGCGAGAATAGATTATTCTACTATTCAACCCTCAATAAACCCTGTTTGAATTATTGAGAATATAAAAAAGAAACTACGCGTATATACGAAGGCAAAGTGAAAAGTTCTCGATCTGTCAATGAAAGACTGTGATTTCCAGTTAAAAAACGACTTTAGTTTTCTACATGATCTCCCTTAACATCAACGCACTTGGTCCAGCGTTTCTCCAACGTCAGTATTACTTTTCGGAAGTAAGAGTCTGGAAGACTGTTAAAATATTCATCTAATGCTTTCTCAACTTCTTCGTTGGACGCGAAGCACTTTCCAAAAAATAATTTCTTCAGGTGTGGGAAGAGGTGGAATTCAGAAGGTTCCAAATCAGGAGAATAGGGGCGATGGCCTAGTAAATTGTACCTCAAATCCCGCAGTTTTTCCATTGCCAACGCACTTTAGTAAGCAGGTGCGTTGTCATGGTGAAAAATGATTTTTTTCTTCTTCAAGCCAGGCCTCTTCACGCGAATTTTAACATCCAGCTGGTCAAGAAAGTAAGAGTAATATTCGCCTGTTATGCGTTTTTCAAGGTAAACAATTAACAGTATCCCTTTGGCATCCCAAAACACACTGGCCTCCACCCACTGCTTCGATTGTTATTTCTTTCTGGCGTGTAGTGATGGGGACCCATGTCTCATAGATGGTGACAAATCGCCGCCCAAAATCGGTCCAAACATTGGTACGAATGTAGTTTGCGAATTTGCTTTTCATCCGCAGTCAGCAAATGCGCCACCCACCTTACGCAGAGCTTTCGCATCTTCAATTCTACGTGCAAGATGTTTCGCACCCTTTCTTCCGATATGCCCACGGCCTCAGCTATCTCACACAACTTTACTCGCCTATCGTACAACAGAATATTGTGCACGTTTTCGATAGTTTCCGGTGTGGTTGCAGTTTTTGACCGACCTTCACGTGCGTCATCTTCGAGCGACGTGCGACCACGTTTAAATTCATCTGCCCACTTTTTAAAGGTTTCCTTAGGGATTCAAGGGTTCCAGTTTATCCATTTTAACGAAACACATGCAAGACGTGTACTGCAAAGACTCGCTTACACAAACTACTTTTTAGAACAAGTTGAACCTTTTCATACGAACTAATGACATGTGCACACAAGCAAAAAACGAAAAGTTTCGCCTATTGGAATGCTATCTCTTGATTAGGCCGAGAACTTTTCACCTTACCCTCGTAAAAGATCACGTTTACAGGATTAATCTTGGATTAGAAAGGGATCAAACCTTACAGATACAAGAAATGCGCTTTCACTATGTGATAACCTTTGAAAGTATACCTATTAGGGTGTTTCATTTCAGAGCAAAATTTTTTTTTTAAAACCCACCTGAAAATCTTGTAGTCGGTGGAAAAACAAAAATTTTGAGCCGCATAGTAGCTCTTAATTCCAATTTTAACCCGTTGCTAATCCATTTTTTATTTTTCCTATTTAAATAACATTGAAAAGTAATTTTTTTAACATTTTCCTTCCGCTCACCGTATTAATTTTTTTTTTCGTATTTTCACTTACTGGCTCTTGTAGAGGACTAAATTTGCTACAAAAAACGTCCTTTGACTCGAGTCCGTAACTCGATTAGATTTCTTCACAAATCGCTTCTTATATTAAAATTTTATATTTTAAGAAGCTGTGGTTATTAAACTATGTGAGTTACGACAAATTGTTTAATTACAAAAATTGTAGGGCATAAAATTTCCTACAAAATTGTTCCTGACATTTTTTATCCATTTTCAATAGTTTGGGCGCTAGATGAGATTTCACGTTATTTTTACGAAATTTTAATACAAGAAGATTTGTGAAGAAATCTAATCGAGTTACCGACTCGACTCAAAATACCTTTTTTGTAGCAAATTTAGTCCTCTACAAGAGCCAATAAGTCAAATATACGAAAAAAATGTTTAATACGGTGAGCGGAAGGAAAAAGTTAAAAAAAATATTTTTCAATGTTATTTAAATGGGAAAAATAAAAAATGGATTAGCAACGGGTTAAAATCGGAATTAAGAGCTACTATGCGGCTCAAAATTTTTGTTTTTCCACCGACTACAAGATTTTCAGGTGGTACTTGAAAAAAAAATTTTTGCTCTGAAATGAAGCACCCTAATACCTATATTTTTCAGTTTTTGATTCACTGAAAAAATCTACCCATTTACGACATTTTATTTTTTCCTTAGACTTGAGAAAAAACACGGATGTCCTTTAAAATAATCTCCTCTACATTACTTGTGAGGTTATTGGCTATTATCCCCGGCGACACAGATGTGGAACATAGTAAATGCCCCGCCAAATTGAGGCCTGGAGTTCGCCAATTATCGTCGACGATTATGCAGGAATAGTAAAATAATTCACCAATCTCGAACTTGAAATTTTAACATTTTCTTGCATACTTTTAGAAGACTTTCATTGATCTTACAATTATTAATCCGGATTATCGAGGCTTAACATTAATGTTAAACTTACCTGGTTTGTGCAGCCACAATCCAATTAGAACATTGCTTATATTTTTCATCATATAATCGATGTTCATTGACGATTTTCTCACATTTCTTTACTAATTCTTTAGCGGTGGCTTGTATCGATTGGAATCTTGATGAGATTTGCTGCACATTAACAGAGATACGGCTATCACCGCTACTCTGTACTAATTCAGTTGAATCATCGGACATCTTATCGAATTCAACTTCGTTTTGTTTCAAATTTAAAATAAGAGCCTACCGAAAACAAAAACCAAATCAATTAGGAATGTACTTAATAATAAACAGATAAAAAAAAGACAAGAAATCAGATACAACTAACAGATAAGAAAAACAATAGATATAGAGGAAGAACCACCACCAAAAAGAGCTAAGAGGAAATCTAACAGAGACAACAGTAACTTTTTTTAAAAAAGCTTACTTGTTCCAAATGATCGCTAATCGTAACGAGTTCCTTTAGATCAACATTATGGTTGTCTATCATCCTAGTTAGATCCTAAAGATTCGTTTTTTGTCGTAAAATAAAATAAAATAATTTTCTTAAAAAAAATTGTTGACATACCTGATATTTCTCCAACTGTTCCTGTTTCTCCTTCAATGTATCCTTCAACGAATAATTCTTCAACATAGCTTCAGCTTCTGCCAACGTTGCCAATAGACGATCTAATGCCTTCTCGTAATCATCCCATAATTTCAATCGTCCCTCTAATCCGGAACGTATATCAGATACAGCAGTTACCAATTTGTCTTGATCGAATTTTAGATTGTTAACATCACGATGCATCGCTTCTTGCGCACGATTTGGTAGAACATTAATTTTCTTATCAACATAATTTTGTAGTTCATTCAATTTGATGTTTTGTTCGGGTAGATGTTCTTGTAGTTCAATTATTTGATCCAAGCGATCCTGTAACACTTGTTTGCTACCATTCAAATCGGAATAATTATTCAATTTATCCCATAATTGTTTGATATTGTCTTGATGTGATTTCTGTAAATCATAGAATTGTTGATAGATATCTAAACAATTCTCTAATTGTTTCAGATTATTTTGTACGGTTGCGACAAGTTGTTGGTAACGTTGATTGATCGATTTAATATTATCTTCAACTTCTGTTGTTTTCTCTTTATTGTTGGTTAATTGGACGAGAGCTTGAGCCTTCTCAGTCACACCATCAATGATACGTTTATGTGAAACAATCTCTTGTTGTAAAGTTTTATGTTTCAATAATTTACTACGAACTTCTTGTATCGATATCCATGATGTTGAATCTAATTGTGTCTGTTTCTCCATTGTATCCAACCACAATAAAGTCTGTTGTAATAGATCTTGATAACCTGATAATTGTAGAGTTTGTGCATCTTGTAAACGTTGTTGTTCTTTAATATTATCAAATAATCGATCCCAACGTTCACGTATTGTACGTAAATCATTACGGATTATCTCTCTACCTTGTGTTGCTGTATCTGGCAGTATACGTTCACCGATCATTGTCAATGAATTCATACGATGTTCGCCTTGATCTTTTTCCGATAATAATACTTGTAAACGATTAGTTTTTGCTTCTAAATTATTACTTAAGTCACCACTTTGTAGAATTTTGATGTGTTCTTCTAGTGATGCTAACCAATTTGATGTTTCATCTAATTTGTTTTGATATTTTTGATGATCATCAACAATATTTTGCCAACGATTGATAACATCTTTACTCAACGTGTGTAATGTTTGATAACGATTACTTAATTGTAATAATTGTGGTTTGATACGTTGTACACCGCTGGTTTGTATCAATGTATGGCTCTTATCAATAAAACTGTCAATTTCTTTTTCTTTCTCACTAACTAATTCACGGTTCTTTTCGAATAATTTTAGTTGATTCGTTTTTTCTTGTAGGGTGGCTTGTAATGGCTGATCACGGAATTTAATTTCGATCTCTTTGAACCATTGATTTAATTTGTCAAGATCTGCTTCGAAAGTTTCCCATTGTTTCACGGCGTTCTCGAGTTTTTCCACAACTTTATCTGTGACAACAGGAATTAGTTATTAGGGGTTCACGAGATCAAATACAACTTTTTGCAAATCAAAGTCACCCAAAATTCAATTTTTTGCAACTCAAAAACTAAATTATGCTTTATGCTGGAGAAAAGACACTTCTTTCCACAACCTCAAAGACTGAATTCAAGTTGCAAAGTTATGGATTTGATTTGTATCATAGAAAGTGAATTTGTTTTGCAAAAAGATAAATTTGCATAGCAAAAAGTCTGTAAAAGAAATTTAGGATATGTTTGATTGAACCCACAAAGGGAAGTTTATTTGCAAAAAATGTTTGGAACAAAATTTGTCGCAAATTTTATGCTCTACAATTCTTATAATAAATGTTAACATCATTGGAGTTATTGAAACTTAGATAATCGCGAAAAACCGATACTTGTGACCTTTGACGAATAACTTACGACGCAATCACGAGACTTTTGAGACAATTTTTAGAACGCCAAAATAAAGGTGTCTACGAGTTTCCAGCTTATTATCACTCATTACGAGGATGAACCCTTTTTTGGCTTAAATGACTCCATTATGAGCAAAGAGCAAAATTCATCTGGAAAGAGAGTGAGTTTCATTCTCAAAAGCATGCATTTCCATGCATGCCCAAAAATGCAATCGGAATGCAAAATGGTGAATTCAAGGTATGTGAAATGATACAATGCTATACTTTTTTTCAGTTATAAAATGAAACCTCTTCCCTTTTAACAAGCTGACCCAGAAAATGTTGAATATTGAAAGGATTAAACCCAATATGTAAAGGAGTTAATTTAATTTGCATAGGCTATTTTTCCCCAAATGGTAATTTTCCAAAGGTAAGAGTCATCATATGAAATCGTCTGGTTGACAAATCCGTCTAATTTTAGATTTTGCTGTAACTTTGAGGGACTGTTCTTTAGGATCCCAAAGAACAAAATTTACCCAAAAAGTGTCGTTTTTAGGCTTTTTCAAGTTTAATTGTAAAAATTTTCCCATTTAACACACATTCCCATTTAAAACACATCTATACAATTGAGGGGGCATTTTGAAGGTGAAAGATTATAGTTCTCATGTGACAGATAAAAATTTTCTCAGTTAATACCTATTATTAACAACACGGTGCTGAAGATACGTGTTTTTACTCATACTTTGTGTTTTTTAACTGACTCCAGCGTCTCGACTGTTTAATGTAAGAAAATAATCAACCTGGTGTTGTTCCTTCAATAAGTACAAACAACGATCTCTCCAGCGCTGGTTGTTAAAAATTGGGAAGATAATGCTAAAGATGTAGATGTGTTCTGAGCCCATAACAACATCTTAGAGACCCTAAGACCATTTCCAAAAGTCAAACCAAGTGAAGCAGTGATTACCAAAAATAAAAGAAAAAGATCTGCCGTAATAACAGACAGTCCCGAGAAAAACAAACTTGAAAAGAAAAATTTGTTTCAAAAGGGAGTTCCACCAAAAAAACAACGAAAAGGAAAAGGCAAAATAAAGAAAGATAAACTTGAAGAGGAAGATACAGACGAGTGCTTGTCTGATGTGTGCAGAAGACTTCAAACAAAGTAAGGCGAATGAAAAATGGATATGCTGCACCTCTTGTGGCATGTGGGCTCATGAAGCACGCGCCGCAACAGAAAATAAATTGTTTTATCAGTGTATAAATTGCGATTCTGATGATGATCAGTGAATAAACACTAGTTGGTGGTTAACTCTTTTGTTTATCTCTATTTGGAAATATATTTTTTAATATTTAATACCAGTTTTGTTAGGTTAAAACCTTACGGCAAGTATGTCCCACAAACAGAGCCAACCTACCCCGTCTACGGGGTACGTTGGCGCACATGACACAGTTATTAAATTATTAATTTTTTAGCATTTATAATTAGAATGTTCATTTTTTTTATGTTGACTTATTAGTAAAACCTATGGGAAATAGTTGTATGATTTTGAAATTGAGTTTAGTTTATTTGTTTCATTGCTAAGAATAATTATATGAAAAACGCGCCAATCAGTCCCGGTCTCTCCTAAGCAACTAATATTACTCAGAAATTGAGTGTACATATCATAGAAGAAATAAAGCCAAAAATCAGCCCAATTAGCCCACTCTTTATATATAAATTCTTTTTTTTTTTTGAAAATATGAAATTTCTAAATATCCCACTGTTTAGGCTATAAAATGAATGTGTTGATGAAATTTACAGGATCTTCAGTTCTTACCTTTAACTTCAAATGCCTGTAAAGCTCGTTTTGTTATTTTCATTCTTAGTTTAAAGTGGTTTTTTAATATTTTTTATCTTACAAGATAAAAAAATTTATTTGCAAAAATATAGGGCACAAAATTAGATACTTCTTCCTTTCCTTTAAAGAGAAGGAGTTTGCAAGAATTATGTGAGAGGCAAAATGATGAAATCGACGAGAAAAAGACGAAATTTGATTTACAAAAGAAAGAGTAATGTTTGATATGCAACAAGGTGAAGTTGCGATGCAAGGTCTGCAATATAAAATCAAATACCTCCTTCTTCCTCTTAACACCAATAAAAAAATATCGGATATGTTTCAATAAATTCATTTTGCAAAGAGACGTTGAGAAAATTGGATTTCCAAAAATTTGATTCGACAAAAACCTTTAAAGAATAGTGTGAGAGGTGTGGTACAAATTTCCTTTCTTTGAAGGGAGTTAGTTAATGCAAAAAGGAAATTCAATCTTCGAGGACATGCAAAAGGGTGAATTTGGTTCCTTGGACTATCAATTTGCCATAAAAAGAGACCATAATAGAAAAAGTAGCATATACTTTGCTAAAAACAAACCAAGGTCTGTGGAACGATATATTATTAAAAAGAAAAAACACTAGAGTATGCCTTGAGGCACAAGAAGATGAACATAGAATGGAAGTGAGAATGCAAAACCTTTAAGACGTTGTTCCTGCTTTAAAGAATAATATTCACAATATCGATGGATGAATTTGATATGCCAAAAGGTGAATTTGCCTTTCAAAGCAAACAAAGCCTTCCTTCATCTCAATAACGTGAATTTTCGTTGCAAGAACTTTAATCGTATAAAGATTTGAAGCATGCACAATTGAGTAAACGTTACAAAGAAAATGGAGAAGCTTACCGATTTCTTTGAGATGTTGCTTAAACGTGCCGACCAGTTCTTCCAATTCCTTCTTCAAAATTTCAACACCTTTTGGTGCTGTACTTTTACCAACTACAATAAATTGTTGTTTCAAACCTTCCAATAATTTTTCACCTTCATCACTATTATGTTGTTTCAATGTTTTCAAAAATTCGATACGTTTCAACAAATCCGATTTTTCACCATCAATCAAATTATATTCTTGTAATTTACTGTTTTGTTCATTCAACCAATCCTTAAACGCACCGATTTGTTGATTATAAACATTATGTTTCTCAACACACTCTTCTAAATTCTTCAACAACTCATCCGACTTATCAACAATACTCATATATAAATGTTTGATTGATTGTAAATAAACCGTCAATGATTTATCTTGTGTTTGATCGACTAATTGTTGTGCTTTATCACAAACCGATTCAACTAATTGCTGATGCGACATAATCTCTTGATGCATAATTTTATGGTTCTGTAATTGTGCGCGTTTCTCTTGTAATGTTGTTTTCAATTCGGTATGTTGTTGCATTGCCTTCTCAACATCTTTCAACCATTTCGTCAATTGTTCTTGTGTTAATGTGAAATCATTGAATTGCACCAAACATTGATCCAATTTATTTGTAGCAACCTGGATATCATCCGTAAAGCTATCCCAGATTGTACGTAAATTACGTAATTGTTGACGAATTATCTCGCGACCATCTGGTGATGTATGCTGGTACAATTTCTCACCCTGATCGATCAAATTCTCAAATTCTTCACTCTTCTGATTGCGTAATTCGATCAAATTACGTATTTCTTTTTGACGATTTTGAAGAATATCCAAATCGCCAACGATATGACTTAAGTCGGATAAATCCTCACTTTTATCACTCAACCATTGTAAGAATTCATTGTAGTTGTGATTGAAATTGTGATGTTCATCAACGAAATTCTGATAACGATTAATAGCGTCTTTAATCAATTTTTTCAATGATTGATAACGTGTTAATAATTGTGAGATACGAACATCACCTTCTAGATTCTGACCTAATTCATTGATTGTTACGAATTGATTATCTTTATCTAAAATCTCTTTTTCTAGATTTTGTAATTTTTCTAAATGTGCACGTTTCGTCTCCTCGCTAGATTTCAAACTTTGATCTTTCACTTGATTCTCTTTTTGCTTCAACCACACTTCTAAATCTTGCACTAATTTCTCGACTTTCGTGTACTGATTATGGATATCTTTCAATTTCGCTTGGGCATCTTGGCACATTTCTAAGAATAACTTCCAAGATTTCTCTTGATCGGCATAAGCGTTGATTAGTAGCGGATGTCCGGAAGGTGCAGTTTGACTCACAACAACTTCTAATTGTTGTTTGCACGATTCAAGAATCTTATCGCCTTCGTTCTTTTGCGATAACAGATTCTCGACTAAAACCAATTTAGTTTCAGGTGACTCAGTACTAGCTTCGTCTACTAATAGATTAGCTTCGCTGGTTAAAGCACACAACCAATCGTGACACTTCTCAATAGCTTGATTGTAACTCTCATGATTCGCTATAAAATCTTCAACGGTTTCAATTCGTTGATTAACATCATTTGTTAGTTTGTTGTATTTCTCTAGATTCTCATCTAATTGATTCTGTGCATCACTATCCGATAATTGTCCGATTTTATCTTGTAATTGTTGTAGAATCGTTTTATGCACATTGATATCCTGTAATAAACTCTTGTAATGGTGTAAAGTTTGTTTTTTCTCAATCAACGTTGAATCTAGCTTCAATTCCGGTCCTAATTTCATTTGTGCATCATCAATCCAAAGCCGTATCTGTTGTAAATTATCATCGAACGAATGACGTTGTATCAAAATACTTTCAACTTGTTTATAAATCTCATTGACTTTATCGATTAAATTCTCGGAACGTGTACGTAAATTACGTAATTCCGTCCGAATGCTATCACGATTTTCCGGTGTAATTCCGGAGAATAGAGCTTCACCATGTTCGATAGCTCTACCCAACAATAATTGACCGGTTTCTTTCTCATTGGCGAAATTCTTTAATTCTTGTAAAGTGGCTTGATTGGGTTTTGTGGAGATTTTTGCAAAATTCTTAACTTTCTCATCGGCTTGCACCAACCAATCCTCAACATTTTTGATATTCGTCCGATACAAATCGTGGTAATTCTTCAATTCTTTTAATTTATTCAAATAATTTGATAAGAATTTCACGATTGCTTGATACCGTGTGGTGAAGTGTTGTACGTATTGGATGACGCGACTTTCAGGCATTTCTTTGATCAATTCCTCACTGATGGGTTCTAATTTTTTCAATTCGTTCTCATAATCAATTACCGATTGTTGTAATTTGGTAATATCATCGATTTTCTTGTCGATTTGATTGATATCAGTTTGACTCGAACTTTCCACCTTTACCGTATTCTCAGTATCTTTAAGCCACGTTGAAATACTCTCCGATAATTTATCGTATTGTTCGTGCAGATCGATATCTTTCTCCAATAATTTGCGGGTTTTCTCATAATTCTCTTGGAGATCCTTCAATTCTAACATCAAATGTTCCTTTTCAGCCCGCAACAATTTTATAGTTTCAGGCGTTTCGACTTGTTCCAATAATTTCAAAGAATTCTCCAACTCATCCAAACGTTCCACACAATCTTTTAGAATATTCTCAATCGGCATTAATGTCTTCAACTTGATTTCTAGATTATATTTATCGCTTGTAGCCTCAGGTAAACACCACTGTATCTTCTCTTTGTGCGTCGTAATAATTCGCTGTAAAGCCCCATATTTTTCATTATGGAACTTCTTCAAGAAATTCAACAAACTATTCTCAATCTTTACAGTTTGTTGGAAAATATTATCGTAGCGTTTGTTTAATAATTGCTGGTCTTTCGGTAGATTACTCTCGCTAAAACTCGGATAAATCGTCTTCATCTGTTGAATGTCATCTTCGATTTTCTTGACGCCAGGCTCGCATTGTTGTAAGTCATTCTTCAATTGGCGCACCTTAATCAAACGTTCCAAAATCTTGCCGTTATCACCGCTCAAATCTTCACACTTGATGATTTCCTCACGTAAATTATTGATTTTCGTAGTGAATTGTTTGATATTTTGACGAATACTGTCCTCTTTTTCACCAAAATTACTGACGATTTCATCCAATTTCTTTGCATTACGTTCAACTTCATTGAATTGATCGTTGATTAATTTCATCAAAACTTGTAGAGTTGGTATCTCTTTGTCGTTGCTCAATTTGATTAATTGTTGGTATTTTGTTGGGATACTTTGGCTTAATCGTTGTTGTGCCGGTAATTCTTCGCGATATTTCGTTAATTTACTGCGAGCATTTTCGATTTCATTTGGACGTTCGTAGGCGGCCGCTAAAGCATTATTTTGTTCATTCAACCATTGCAATAGTGTATTCTTTGTGTCGTCAATATGTTTCCAGATGGTTGCTTGTGATTCGGTTTGTTGGGCCAATTTTAGAGCTTTTTCGTAATTTTCCGACCATAATTTTTGAAGATTTTGTGTTTCGGTTCGGATTTCTTGATCGAGATTCGGTATAAATTCAGCCTTTTTCGTTAAAGTCTGTCCTTTAACATCCACAATACGATCGAGATTTGTTTTAATCTTACGTAAATTGTCCAATAATTTCTTGGCTTTATCGCAATTGATATTGGCTTGAATCAAATCGGTTGGTGTTTCTAAATTGAGACTCTCTTGGATTTTGCCAATTTCCTTCAAAATACTTTCTTTAGCTTCCAAGAATTCTTTCCAATTATAAATTATATCGGACAATTTCAATTTTTCTTCTTTGATTGTTTCAACAGTTCGATTCCAGTTTGTTTCAGTTTCTGAAATCTTCTGTTGTATCACTGAAACATTCTCAATATCGTCTTTCATTAGAATTAGTGCTTGTTTCCTTAAATCTTCTTTCATCGGTATTTTATTGTTTTGTTCGTCGAGTAATTGCGATAATTTCTCAACGCCTCCAGGTAGATCTTTGGACGATTTCAGATTACTCAAAATCGTCTTTAATTGTGTTTCAGTTTGTTTTAAACTGTCGCCAATCTTGTTTTGGAGTTGTTCGAATTGTTGCCAATTCTGTTTCAATTTCGCCACATCACCCAATTTATGGTTCAATTCACTTTTCAGATTGATAGTTTTGATTTCAATGTCTCTCACGAGATTTTCAGCAGTTTTCGGTAAATTCGTTTGTTTATCTAAGATTGTTATATCACGGATTTGATCGATTTGAGGGCTTGTTTGTTTCCAAACGATAATTTTCGAGATAATTAGATCAAGTTCTCTGATCAAATTTTGTAATGATTCTTCCGGTAATTTACCGCTATCGATTTGATTTTTAATATGTGTCAATTGATTGTTGGTGTCATTATACCAATTGATTAGATCGCCCCATTTCTCTAAAGCCTTCTTCTTGTTTTCCAAATTCTTATCGATTTGTTGGTAATTTTCAACCAAATTCGTGTATTCTTGATGCAACAACTGATTCTCTTCTTTCGGCGTTGTTAGAATAATCTCTTTGATTTCGTCATAAATACTTGTGAATACCAATTGTTTCTCGGTATATTCTTGATTTAAAGCTAGGATATTAATCAATTTCTGTTCGATTTTATCAGTTGGTACTTCACTGATTTCATCGATATTACCCTTCAATTTCTCCATCCAATTAGAGAATTCCAGCATTTTCGTTTGGAATTCTTGTTTAATCAAAATAGCATCAGAAATCTCATTGATCCGACCACGTACACTTTCAGCTAGTTGCGTCACCTGTCCCTTCAATTCTTGCATCTTATTTTTGATTAAATTCGCACCTTCCGGACTAATATGATGACTGATAGCATCACAATTCTGTTGTAGCGTAATCAATTTGGCTTGTTGTTCCGAAATTTCATTATTAAATAATTTCAATTTCGTTAATTCTTTTTCTAATTTATCAATTTGTGGTGTTTGTAGATTAATCGAATAATTCGCTAATTGTTTCTCACTATTGACCAACCACATTTCTAGATTCTTTGTATTACGATCGAATTCACCCCAATTCATTACCAGTTTATCCAATTTCTGTCCCCATTGTTGGACGGTTTCATTAACTAGAATCCATCGAGTCTGTAACGCGTCCACTTCATCTGGTGCACTAGTTTTCGTGCTCAATTCTTGTGTCAAAGCGACAACACCTTGTAGTTTCTTGTGTTGTAAATCACAATCTTTCAAAAATTGTTGATTTTGCTGCTGTAAATTGACGGCTTCTTGTAAAGTTCCCGGTTTTGTTAGACCCATTTGTGTTTTGATTTCAGCACGTTCAATCCACGGTTTAATCTCCTGAATACTACTCTGATAACTCTGCCAATTCTTTAGATCACGATCTAAGATAGCGGCATGACTTTCAACGCTTCGATTAATCTTTACAATACATTCCTGTAATTCACCGACTTGTCCATGGAGTTTTTTCGCATCCGGATTATCGTTAATCATCAATTGTGACGCCTCATTATTTAATTGATTAATCAAATCCAATTTCTGACACAATTCACTTTGTAATTGTGTCGTTTTCGAGACTTTCTCCTCCGGTGCTACAGTCTCTTCTTGTACTGCTGATAGTAATTGTGGTGCACTTTGTACAGTCCAGTTTTGTAATTGATTGAGTTTATTTTGGAATTGTGTCCATTTCGTGTTGTATTGTTCCAGGAATACGACACGTTCTTGAACGTTTTCAAGTGTTGTATTTAGACGTTCTTCAATTTCTTTAACTTCACGTTCAATTGTCGGTTGATGGTCGACCGGTGTAACTTTAGAGAGATTCTGGGATAGATCACGTAAACGTCTCAACATCTCTTCGGTGGCTTCCCGTAATCGTATCGCCATCTCTTGTTTGGCTAATAATTCGGCTGGTAAATTAGTTAAATTGTATTGGCCAGGATTTAAACGTTTCAATTCTTGTTCGGCTTTCAATAATAATTCGATAATTTCGTGTTTTTGTTCCGAATAATTCAACCATAAATGTTGTGTATTTAATAATTTGTGTAATTTTTCAACAGTTTCATCATAAGTCGCCTGCCAACCGGTCTCCAAAGTTTTCACATCTTCTTGTACGAATTTCGGTGCATTTGTATCTTTCATCAATTCTTTACCTTTCTGTAACATTGACATGATTTTCGGCCGTTGGGAATCTAATTGTGAAATTGCAACTTCTTGATGTTTGATTGCATCATTTACGGTTTCTAAATTGTGTAATTGTGGTTGTTGTTTTGGTTGTTCACGTACTTGTTTCAAAAAGTTGTGGATTTCTTTAACATCACGCCGATAAGTGTAACATTTTGATAACGTATCAGTTTTTACCATTGTTATCTCTAATGATGGTATCAAATTCTTGTAGCGTGTTATCAAAGCTTCCAGTTTCTTTTGTTCGCTTAATGCTTGTTGTTCCGGGCAATGTGATGATAGTGAATCCAATGTTTGGACCAACCATTTCATATCTTCACGTTTCGAATCGGCATCTTTACAAATATTCTAGAAAACAAATCCGAATTGTAAATCGCATGAAAATCGCATAAATATTCTATCATTTAAAAGTTTGGAAATTTTAAGAAATATTTCCAATCTTTTAGATGATAACAATGTACAATTCGGGTAATTACCATCATTTTTTTCAACTAAATCACCCCAAAGGTAAGCATTAGAATAGAATGATAAGCATTACTGTAACGCCTAAATAATTAACGATCTAGCAAATTACCTGGAAGACGGCTTTCTCTCGCTCAAACGCCTCCATTGTATTAACTTCACTGAAAATATTCTTCAATGTACCATCAACGTCATCCATCCATTTGACCATTTTATCAAAACGTTGATGATAATCATCCCATTTTTCCGGTATTTGTTCCAATTGTTGTTGTAAATTCTCAACTTTTCCATTCAACATTTGCCATTGTTGTTGGGCCTTCTCGTATGATTCTTGTAATGTTCGATCGTTAGGAAAATGCGTTTGATAGGTTGTAACGATTTTCCTTAAATTCTCCAAACTACGTTGGATTTCATTATATGGTCCTTTAGTCGAGAAGAATTCCTTATTACGTTTCAAAATCGAATCGATATTTTCCTGTTTAGTAAACTGTAAATATTCCGTATTGATTTCTTTTTCGATCTCTTTCAAATAGTAATTAAATGTTGATTCGTCAAGACGAAATTCGAGACGCATTAAATGTAACGGAGCAAACGATAAAATCTCTTTCCATTTGCTTTGTAATTGTTGTACAGCTTGTAGAATCGGTTGGTGTTGTTCTTTTGGAAGACAATTACATAGATCTTGTGCTGTTTGTACTAAATCATGGATCCAGCGTTCATTAACTGATTGGAAGAAATTCTTGTGTTCTTCAACGATCTCTTTATTATCGATACGTTTCTCATTAATTAATTTCTCGGCAGTATTCAACCAATTCGATATAACACGTTCACATTCGGTGAAATTGAACCAACAACGGATCGCTTCCTGTAAACGTTGCTCCCATAATTGACTGTTTTGGGTGACGTAGTTGAAGCGGTCGTTTAATTGCTCCATTTTCGCCGTCATTTCCTGTACGTCAGGATTATTAGCTTGATCGACGGACTTTACAATATTTGTTAATAGTTTATTTTTGCTATCCAGCATCGTTTTATAATAGATTGTACGTGTGAAGAAGTGTTTTAAACGGTCCAATTGTTGTTTCAACGCTTCTTTATCGTGTTCTAGACTTAAACTGCTTAGAATTAATTCGGCTTGATCTAACCATGTGTTGATTTCTTTCTGGCCGGATTCTAGAGATTCTTGTTGGACTAATAATTGATTGAATAGATGGATTTGCATCGGTATTAAAGCGCGAACTTTAACTAAAACTTCTTTTTCATGTTTCAATGTAGACATCATTTTATCGACTTCATCGCGCGATAAGTCTTGAATTAAAGTCTGGAAACTCTTGCTGACATTCTTGAAGAGATTCTCAATCTCTTCAACTTCACCTTGTAGTTTCATTAATCGTTCAGTGTGTTGTCGTATACGTTCAATTGAACCTAATTGTGGTTCGTTTAGAATCGTTTCAGTTTTACGTAACCAATTCGATAAGATCTCTAAGCCGGCACGGAATTCTTTACGATTTCTCAACAAATCACCAACATGACTATATTTACACACAATCGGATATAATTTCTCCCATCGATCAGTCATATTTTGATATAAATCTCTTAATTCTTGTGCAATTTTATCATCACATGTTGCTATCAAAAAACTAACTGTATCGCCAAGTAATTGATAATTGTCACGCCATATCGTTATATCTTGAAAGAATTCCATACGTTCATCTTCATTGAAATTTAATGCATTTTCAGCTTTATCCAACCATATTAGGAATTCTTTAGATAATGAATCCCAACGGCGCCAATATGCCACAACTTCTTCCAACATACTTTGGACACAACGTAATTCCATTGAGACATTCTTCCAACGTTCCGCTATTTCCTTCATAAATTTATCGATTTCGTGGATTTCACGTTTATCGATATTACCGTCACGTTTATACTCCTCAATAACTGCTTGCATATCAATGTAGGCTTTATTGAATTCTTGGAAAATATGATTCTTTGAGACGAAATTACGATATTGTTCTAATAATTGTAGGACACGATCGATACGGCCATATTTACCACTCCATGATTTCAATTTCGTTTCGGTCAATTGCAAAAATGCAATAAGGCAACACTACGGAGAAATACTATTAGTTAATTCCTCAATTTTATAGTCAAATTGGAACGTCGTTATTAAAACAATAAATCACTGAAATATGTGATTAAAATTCCGGAAGATGTGTGGGAGAGATTAGAAAGTTACATGATATCAGTGGGATCGATTTGGAAACAAAATTGTTGGCCTAAAGCCCGGAAAATCATCGCCAAAATCAAGTGAACAACGTTCCAAATTAATACAAAAAATTGGTAGTTTACCTTGTGTTCGAGGAACTTCAGTCTGACTCGTCGTTGAGCCGCTTTAGGTCCAATATCGTTCAGTCTAACAGCCATATTGTTCAACTGTTCAGAAGGCACTTCTCTGGACAACGGACTTTGATAAGCATTATTGAATTTCTCTTGAACAATTGGTAAATCGGCGAAGAATAATTTGTGTTCTTCTAATTTTCTACTAATTATCGATGCAGTCTCCTCATTCATAATTGTTGGTATATCATCACAATAAATGAGTTTTTCAGCTTTTGCTAACCATTCACCGACAAATTTAAAATCACCCGGCAATAAACTATCTAATAACCATAACCAATATAATAATTGATGGTCAAGTTTACGCCATAATTTCGTAATATCAAACCATGATTCTTTTGTGATCGAAATCACACTTTGTGATTCCATCAAATTCTTCAATCTTAAATATAATTTCTGTTTATCGTCCACTTCATTTTTAAATGCTAAATATTCGTGATAATCTCTCGGTAATGAATTGGTTTGTTGTAAATGTTCCAAATATTGTGTTTTCTTCATTAACCACGATAATAATTCAGTGTATTCCTCTTGTATAGCAGCAATAGCATCCGGTCCGGTACTTTTTGGTTCTGGATATTTATGTAAAAATTGTGCCACATATGTCATAATCGATTTCTCATCCGGTTTCGGTACATCAACATCTTCTGGATCTAATAATCGTGTTATACCTAATTCAGTTTCGGCAACATCGAAGGCCGTCTCTAAACGGGCACGATTCGTTGCCTTCTTCATTTCAGCAATATTAACCAAATTCTTTTTGATTGCATCAATTATTGCTAAGAATGCGACACCATCACGCCAACTAGCACCGAAATCTTTGATCTCAATACCGGAATCAGTTGGTAGGGCATTTGATACCCAATTTAATAATGTTTTACGTGCACCTTGTTTCCATTTGTCTTTCGATGATGTGGTACCAGCACTTTCTAAACTACTTGTACTACCGAATTGAGCCAAATATTCCAAAGCACGACTATTCTCCTCAATCTAAGACCAAGAGAAATTTATACAAATATTAACAATCTGAGAAGAAACTACAATTTTTTTAGTTTAAAACAGCAACTACTTAAACTTACCCACTTATAAGCCCATTCCTTACGAAGCTTATAAAATTAAAAAGAGAAATAATAAATCGAAAGCATTAGCTTTACGTTTAAAATTTCTAAAGGCGTCAAAGCTTCTCAAATGCAATCAAATAAAACTACAAAAATTCTAAAATATTGCAATTACCTGGAAATATAGAATGATAGTCCAGATCAATCCTAGAACAACTGGCGGTCTCCCATCCACCAAATCGCTAGCATTGATATTAACTAATTTGATACGTTTACTTGTTAAAAATTGTAATGCCGTATTAGCATTACTTAAAAAATGGGGTCGTCGTAGAACTCTGCCTCTCTCCACAGGCTAAAATTTTTACAGTAAACAATCAATAATTGACAATCTATTATTTGGCAACAACTCACCAAGCGTTCTCCTGATAAAACTTCTAATAGAGCCAGTAATTTTGTGCCGTCTTTTAGATCTTCAATCAAATCGTCAACTCTAAGCGGTGGAACTCGCTGTAAAATTTTACAAAAAAAAATTGAATAATTGAATGATTATATACACACAAAACTAAGCAGAATAGTGTAGCGTTTTAAACAACCGTTTGACATTTGAAGAGTTAATTTGCGTGAATTTCAACATGGATTAACACAATTCTCTCGTATATAGTATTGGAAAATAGGATTTCGTACCAAGCACCAAGAGATTTTCAGTAATTAATGAAATACCAATCGTCAATTGGATTAATTACGAAATGTTAAACGGTTTATGGAGAGGATTGAAAATTCTAAGAATTCACCTTAGAGAGGTACGAATTGATCCAGTTGACAAAAGTTTTCTTCTGTACACGTTCTTGCTCATCTGTAACAAATACAAAGAAATTAATAATTTTATTCTTATTTGGTAGCAGAGCTGGATTGAGGCATAATTGCGCCCGGAACAAACAAGAATTCCATGCGCCCTTTCCGTTAATTATTCAATAATATTCTTCATATTTAAATGGTTCTGAGGCCCACTGAAAACGACGCCCAGGATAGATACCCCCATGGCTCACCTCTCGGACCACCACTGTCTAGTAGGGAGGGTTTAAATTGAATTGTTTTCAATGTTATGCAAAAATCATCAGTGAGTTTTGTAAATATGAAACAAGGCAGCTTTTTAGGACTTATTGTTGTTCGTTTTACAGCGTTAATTGAAAAGTTATTGAATTTTCCGAAACATTGTTTCGTTTCTTTCCAATAGATAGAGTCTTTTTCCACTTTGAGGGAACAGAGTGGGAGGGTCAGTTGGACACTGTGAGATACTGTGGCATTAGTCACGTTCTAACCAATCAGAATAAATAAACGATGCCGAGGCGAGAATCGTCTTTTTCTGTGGCGTCCTGATTATATATAAATATTTTTAAAGTTGCATTATCTACATAATAAGAATAAAATGAGCAAAAACAAAATTACCGAATGAAAAAAGATAAAACAATAATATAATTTTTGTTATTTGAAGTCAGTTAAATATGTTTTTTGGATGCCACTGAAAAAAGACCATCCCTTTATCCTCTACAGTACCGCCTCGACAGCTGTTTATTTATTGCGACTCGTTAGAACCTAACTATTACACAGCCTTTTGTAAACATCTTGGTATAAATACTTCACGCATTCACGCCTCATTCAAAAACATACTCTATCAATAAGCAAGGTAGAAATCACCACGAGGAACAGATATAAACTATTTTCCACCAGATTTATTAATTCAAACAATATAAGGCGTCGTGTTGTTAATAGTAGAGTGTGGAAGGCTTCCAATCATTTGTTTGTGAGAAATGCATTATTTAACAATCCGCAAAGAATAAAGGTTGACGGATCTTGTTATTTTTTAGCTAATCTTATTCTGGAACTTATACAAAAAATGCTGGATTCCTTAGATTAGAAGACCAGTCATATGGAGGGTAATTTAACTCTTATTTCACATGTTCGCCTTTAGACTTTCAAAATAAATAATTAGGACCAAGACGCTAAATCTTTATGCCAAGATTAATTAAAATTAATTCTTATCTGCCTGCCTTTTCTCCAGAGCTGATACTTAGGGGGCCCAAAGTTCCTTTACGATAAGAATTTTTTATAGAAAAAAATGACAAAATACTAAAGGCAAATGTAGATTTGCTTTTGGGGGCCCCTATAAAATGAGGGGTCCTGGTGCACTCCACTTTTTGCATCCCCTTTTGGGTAAGCGTCTACATTGGTGGATATACCTAATTTTTAATTCCTACTAACGTGTCTTCAAAGCGAGGGCCACAAAAACAAACCCACAAGTTAGACAAAATCAGGCAAAAGCTAGAGATAAAAGGAAAAAAAGAAATAGGACTGACATAATGGGAGATTGAAGTTTGGCACGCAATTAATTAACACAAATAATGAGTTGACTAATTTTTTCGATAGTTCTTGAGTCATAGATAAAATAAAAGTATGAGAACTACAAAATTTATGTAACGTTGCCAAAGATCCAGATTGAAAACATGGAAACCAAAAGGTTTTTTTTTAGTCAAAATTTTTGATCGTATCCCTGTTGCCACTAAACATTTACGAGCTTTTATTACAGAATGTGGTTCAGAATTATTGTTGTTTTTTATTTTGACCAAGTACGTAAGTTATTTTGCGGCTTGTTTGATTAATTTTCGAAAATATTTCTCAATTTTTACTAAAATCTGACCGAACACGTGTAGCTGGCGTATAATTCAAAGAATGAATTTATTCCATTGACCTATTAATTCCTTGCTTCATTAGAAAATAATAAAACGAATTCAATTTATGTGATTTACAATTGTAGATTTTTCAAACTCAAATCCAAGGTGAACATAACAATTTAAAAGTTTGTTTATTCACATATAAGTAGGTAGAATTAAATTATCTCATATTTTGATTTTTTTACAATTTTTAACGAGTCTTAAATTGTTAAAAACAATATTGATTCAAATCATTTGATTGAGTATAAATTTTTAATAAATACATAGAGTATGAATAATAAAACCTATTTGTTATTTAATTAATCATTTCTCTAGTACTTTATTATTGTTATAGCAATAAAACTAGTAGCATTGTGCAATAATAGTAATAATAAGAACATGACATCACTTACTATTTTTATTAAGTCTGTTTGTAAAATTGTCACATTATAAATGTGCTATGAATAGCAATAATATCGGCCAAATTTGTTTAAAAAAAAAACTTTTAATATCTACTCTACGTTAAAAGAAACGGAAGAAAACATCCTTGATTTGTGATTGATACTCGATATTTTAATTACAGGAAGAAAAAAAAGCAAACAAAAAAATCTATTATAATCACATGTAATCGATATCTTACCAATAAATTCATCAATGATTTCAACAGATTTAATTTATATAGAAATAAATTCCGAAAATTCTGCAACTTTAATGTTTACCTTTAGACTTTAACCGTACGACTGGTGGAAAAACTTTAAAGTTCAGTGGAGCCCTTGGATGGAGTTATATCGATGAAGCTTTTTGTGTTATTACTATTATTATTGAGGAAAAATCAAACAAAAGGATTGCGTGTAAATACTTTAAATATATAACAGAATTATTTTGTGTCTTTTAGAATTTATTGTAAATTTTTATAATAACTGATCACGGAAGAATTTTTTTAAGAAAATCAATATTGAACCGATTCTGAGAGGGCAATACACCATCGATTTTAATGAAACTGTAACAATTCTATAGATTTGGTTGGTATACAGTCTTGGCGTTTTATCTAAGCACTTAGGAAACGTATCGTCCATTATTTACATGCGTTGGGAGCAGACAGGTTGTAGGAGTTCAATAAGAAGACAACTAGTATTTTGTATCGTTGTTAAGCTAAACGGAGAGAGACTTGTTATGCCGAATTTACACGAGTACAGTAGCTAAAGCTAGTAACTTAAGCAAGTCACTAAATTTACCCATTGGTATTGCGTAAACGTTTGTTTTAGCAATAAAGACAGTGATTTTTTTTTAATATTAATTCAAACCTTTACACGACGCCAGTGGGTAAATTTAGTGACTTGCTTAAGTTACCTACTGTCCCCGTGTAAATGCAGCATTAATTTACGTCTTTTAATAAGGAAGCGATGAAGCAGAAGAGTTATCTTGACGTGTCACAGCCTAATTTGATTATAATTGCATATAATTTATGTACAAATGTGTGATTTGGATTGTGGTACGTAACAGATGTATGAAATTGTGCATTTTTTGCAAGACAGCCTGTATATACTACATAAACTTGAAGAATACTATTCTTAACATAGGATAATCCCTTCTATCACGCACATTTCGAATTTCTCTTCCGGATTGTTGGAGACATTTGTGTCATCTTCAGTTACAACAACTAATAAATCATTATCATTATCATTATTATTATTATTATTATGATCATCAATATTATTATTCTTGTTTTATAAATAAAATAAACAATCTCTTAGTTAGTTCAATTATACTAAACATCGAGTAACGGAGTGCAAAAAATCTGGAAATTTATTGGTAATTAAACAACAATGTTTAATTTGTCTAAATATACAGTTTGAAATAACTAATAAAAATATAAATTAACAAGTGAAATACGTGTTATTAACGAATAGTGATTATTATACGATTAGGTCATAAATATAAATACTTCATTAATAATTTTCCTTAGAAAAAAATATTAATCAATAATTGAAATGTAATTAAAACTAATAGAATTTTGTAGAAGGTGCCATTTGCGGAGACTCATTTTGAAATATCAACATCTCAAACTGATTGTGTTGCAATTTATTTCAAGATAACGGACAATTTTTCTGTTTTTTTTTGCTGTGCAATAAAAAACAAATCGAGTAAAAGCATTTCTTACGAAATTATTTCACATATTTAGGACGCTCGGTATATAAAAAAGGTTTATTTAAAGTGAATTTCTGATGTAAGTTATGATTAGAAACTGTACAATAGAAGTCCAACTTTACCGCCCAGATTTGAAGGTACAGTTTTTATTATCTGAATTAAGGGGATTTCACGATGGGCAAAGATTCACTGTTGTTTAGTTGTACAGCGTGGTCTTTTAATCTCTTTTTTACAAAGGATTAAACATTTTAAGAAGGGAATCCTTTTACATTCGTCCCAAATGGTAATGAGCTATAACTTCAAATGAGAACTTGTTGGAAATTTTATTTGGTTTTCTTGTAAGACGTTAAAATTCAATCACAATCCAATTTGAATCGATTATGTCGTTTTTCTACTTCGTTTATGAACAAAATTGAATCAAATTTATGTCGATTATAGTTGTTGATGTGTTTGATGTTTGCATGGATTTGCATTTTCCAAAAACGCACTTATTTTCCAAAAATAGAAGTTATTGCTTTTTCTAGAAAATGGATGCGCATCTTGGAAAATCAGTTCATTTTGACATCAAGCATATTAAAAACTATCACCGATATAAATCGTTTCAGCTCATTACTATCGGAAACGAATGTAAAAGGATTTTGTACTTATAATGTTCATCCTTTGTAAAAAAAAAATGCAAAGTCAACGCTGCACAAGTCAACAACAATGGATCGTCGCCCGTTATGATATAGCCTTAAAGGATATTCCTAGGGGCCGATTCTGCAATACTCTATGCTTTCATTATTCTAAAAAGAATTTCTATCGGAATATAATTAATTAATATAATTATACAATTTGACCAATTACTACCGAGTTTAAGGTAATAGAGATACCTGCAATATATCGAAATAAATATATTTATCACTTGATTTACCCTTAGAGAAATATAAAATAGATAACAACAAAAAAAAAACTAACGAGGGAATTGATTCATTAATAGTCAATGTATCTAATCAAATTCCCCATTGATTAATATGAGCTTCTGAATAATGAGAAACTATCATGTCAGTCAAAATCTAATTTGATTTACTCTATACATATACGACAGATTAGATTTTGTATTATACTGTTATAACAAGAGGGTGGAGGTATAATAAAGTTATCAAATTTTCAATCCCAGAAACCTTTATAGAATACATTAAAATAATTATTGTTAACATTATGCTTTTCTGTATGTTGCGACATTGATGGATGAGGGTTCGAACACTATAGCAATCGACTAAAGAGGTTATTTGATAGAAACTTAGGGTAAATGTATGGGAAATCAATTATTTTCCGCCTGAAAGTTCTTAATGTCACCCTAAAGCACTGATAACAAATTAATTACACGTTTCTGATGTAATCAATCAGAAGACAATAAGACAGGAACACGTTTTGAAACTTTTCCAATAATGGGCAAGGGCAGTAAAACCAATACATTTTTAGATATTTCTTCATAAGAGTAGGTGAAGTGATTTCAGTAGGTATTCCTGCCTTCACAATGTCATTGAGAAATGATTAAGTAGGGATGAATTCATACACTTCAGACAGGCTAGAAAAATGCTAAACTGCTAAATTTAAACGCAGCTAAGTTCGCCGAACCTCTGTATGGAAAAATATTTCAATCGATTAGATAGAAAGAAAGAGAGAGAATGATGGGGGGAACACAGAAAAGTCATTATATTATGTACCTAGTGTTGCAAAAAATTTGACCAAATAAAGCAACCTAAAAACAAAAAGGATTTTGTTAAAACAGAAAGTGCCTCTGTGACTGAAATTGGAAACGTTACAACGAAACAATTCCAGATCCGCAGTTATAATGAAAGACAACAGCAAACAAAATTTTCTCTATTTGAAGCATGAAAGGATAAATTGAGACATTTTCTTAGCAGAGAGTGGAGCAAAAAGGGTAATCTAGAGGAAAAATGCTGACTTCTATCCAAAAAAAAAGCTTTGTCATGCGAAAAAAAGCAAAGGAACAGAAGGTACTTCTTAAGTCTCTTAAGAACGGATAATTCTATACTGATCCATTGACAATGATTACATATTCTGGATTTTAATTGGTAGAAATTGTGTCACAATTTTATTATCTTATCACGAAGTCGCCAAGTCGACCAAATTAAATGCGACTTACTATAAACAATCATGTTTGTATTAGAAATAAATAAATATATAATCAATTTTTTTAGAAAAAAAAAAGATAAATAGTTTAATTAACTAGTTGCAAAATTAATCAACTATAAACTCAATTCATTGATAAATGAGTCAAAATGGGCTGTTTTTTTTTAATATTTCTTGATAGTAAATAATAAATTTTATTTTGACAGGCTACATAAAAATTATTTTAGAAAATCGAATTTTTAACGATGTTATTTTCTTTCTTTTTTTTGCGTAAACAACAACGTTTTACTGACGGAATTATTTATAATTCAGTCTTTCAAAATATCTAATATTGTTTAAAAATAGAATTGTAATAGTTATTTAAGCGGCTCATTAATATTAATTAAATCAGATTGCATATTAATTACGAAAGCATTGTAAATGGATTCGTCCCTTCTTCAAAATTTAAATTCTAAACCTCTTCAAATTCGTTAATTATTTGTTCAATAAATCAGTAACCATAAATAAATAAATAAGTAAATAAATAAATAAATATAATGTGTTAGATTTTTGTTTGGTTATTTTGACGAAAACAACATATCAAGCTATCATACCCCTTGTTGATAACCTTTATTATATATTTAAATAGGAGACGAAGTGCTATTAACATAATTAATGTCAAATATAACAATGATATCACAGTAAACATTATGCAACCGGTAGAGATAATGATAATTATAACAGCACGGTTTCGTTCAAAGGCGCTTTCAGAATTTGTATCTAAAAGATCCAAAAAATTGGGTCCCGATCGACTTGTTGTAGTTGAAAACGTATATCGAGACAACAAACGTACAAAAGACTGGGAAATCACCATTGAAACGATTGTAGAATTTTACTCGATCCGACTGCCTAGTTTCGTCTTCGACACCACCAATTGGTCTTCATTCAGTACTTAGAGTCTTACTTCACAAACACATACATAAACTAGAAATCAATTGACACGCCCCTCAAGTGTGCCTAGAGGTTTGAATGATGTTTAGTACGGGTACTAATAAAAAGAAGGCTACCTCATGCCAATTGCGTTAAATAGAGACCTCGCCAGCGATCGGTCAAAATTGACTTGACGATCAACTTGTTGGCCACCCCTGCTCTACATCATGTTATTCACATAATATTGATCTGGTTGAAGATTAAGAAAAGAAAGCTACATTAACAGACTCAAAAGACTGCCGGAAAAAATCTAGACATCTTCTATATAATGCGGCATTCTATTAACAAGGATCGGACTCTTTTGGCTATAAAATAAAAATAAATGTCTATCTACCTCGTATGTTAGCTATATGCTCGTCATACTGTGATTTGCTCCGTACGTATTCCAATTTATTTGAACTACTATTTGCAAAACTCTGCGCTCTGTATTCTTGATACCATTCCGAACTAGAACTAGTTGTCATTTTACTACTGCTACTATTTTGATCCCATTCATTTAAGCCATCATCTTTTGATGGTGTCCTATGTAAATGTTCCTCATTTAAACTCGATACACTGGAAGTTTTCGAATTTGTTGTTGTTAAATATGCTGAATCCTCAATAAACATCTCATCAGATGGTGTACGACTTGTTAATGATGATGTTGTTGTAATCTTTTTCATTGTTGTTGAACTCGAATCTAATTGACGTACAGTTTTACGTACTGTTACTTTTTCAAATTTTACAGTCTTCACACCGGTAGATAGATCTCCTTCTTCGGTTGTTGTTGTTATTGTCTCCTAAAATTGTTGCTTTATTTTGTTGCAACTCTAATAATAATGAGGCGAGAATTTCAAAAAGAACACACAAAAACTTGAAATCCGTTAAATTATTGTTATTAGTGTAATAAATCATAAGAGAACGTATCAATTAATTATCGATAATTGTTAGAAAAACTAGAAATTCTATAATTGTGTTATGGTAGGTTGTAGATGCGATCAATCGTCTCTAGACGAGATAACAAAAAAATCTAATCAATAAATCGTCTGACCTTAACATAAAATTTCAATTAAGACCGTAATCGAGCAACAACACATACGGCATTATTCTAGAGAAATATGTGAATAATAAAATAGCCGGTTTAGGGTGTTGTCCTCTAGTATCCTTTTCTAGAATGTCTCGGATTTCCAATACGAGTTTCTGTGGTATTCTTTAAGAAAATTTAGGTCAAAACAATAGAAAAATCGTCATGCCTGTACTGTGCCATCCGGTTGCACTTCATGCGACCGATGCACCACATGTCTTGGTGAACTTGCTGTTTGCCTCAATTTGACATCTTCCTCTAATTGATGATGTTCAAAATGCTTTAATTTCTCATCATTTAAACGTTTCTCTAATTGCTCAATATCGATCTGATTATCAACATCATCATCATTATTATTGTCATTATCATCGGATTTCGTTGATGTTGTGCCAGTCCACACCTTCTCAAAAAAACTAACACGATCTTTAAGACGTTTATTTGGCGAAGGACCATCGCCCGGATCTTTCCGGGGATGGTGATGATCGTCACTCATTTTTTTCTCAAATTTCTAGCCTTTATCGAAATCGAACACAATTGACATTTTTTTTTAATAAATTAGAAATGTGCGTAATTTTATTAAAATACAACACCGGTTTGGGTTACTGCGTTGTTGTTGTTATCTGAACCGCGAGACCGTTCGATACTGGAAGTATCGTGGAAAACATGAGCAAAATGTAAAAGGACGACGAATGGTGTGGAGTGAGGACATGTTACGAGACGATCTCATCGGTTGGTTTCGAATTACACACGAGGTTTGCGTTTGTGTATGATGATAATCGAGAAAAAAACTCGATAAAATTTTGTAAAATATCTATTTTATTATAAATAATAGGTCATGGATGACAGCCCAATGATATACAGGCAAGTGCATTCAAATTAAATGCATTTGCGCTCGATTACTCTCCATAAACTAGTCCACAATTACTATACTTATAGTAGAGACAATTTATATTATTTAAAAGTGCGCACCTGTAATTTTTTTTGTATTATTTTAAAAACATTTTTAAGTTTAAACTCAACAACTGTACTTATCTGCATGTAAGTACAATAAATATTGCCGCCTATACAATAACTCATGAATATTGACCGCAATTGGTGCCAAGACACCTATAAATATTTACAACTCCAACCAGTTCCTTTACTGAATAAAAATCAAAAGCACTTTCAAAGGAAAGAAAAAAATCGAAAGCAATAAGCCTTAACGGAGATCTACTCGTCGATAATAACATCAAAAACCATCATTTTTGCGACGCCAAACAACAAACAATGAATGGATCAACAAAACCTTGACACTACTAACTCGATTTAATTTATGTACCACTTTTATTATTATTTTTTTTTAATTGAAGTAACACTTTTTTGTAATATAGCGCCTTGTTTCTTAAATTATTAACATCTGTTTTATTTCCGGTCTTTATTACCAAATTACGTTATTAATTATTTAAATAAATAGTAGGGTGAAATTTAGGACAGTCTGTATAATGTAAATACGTACTTAAATTATTAGAAGGGTCAACTTTACTGTATTGATTTTTCTATACCTATTGTGGTGGATGAAATCATCGATTCCGTCAGACTCTAGAATTAGTAAGATGACCCAGTAACCCTTCGTTTTATCTAACAGAATTGGATAATTGTAGAATATCGAAAAAAATTATATCAGTCGATGAGCTTTCAGATTGGGTAACTTCCGCTTTATCGGCATCAACTTAAACGCAGTACAGATACTCTGGAATATCATTGGAAGTTACTCAGAACTTTCTTGGGCTTCCAAACTGTCTAACGGCGACACAAAATGCATAAACTAATTTTTGGAAGGCACCCAAAAGTTGCAACAAAAACATATCAATTGGGAACTTTTCGATTTGTAGACAGCTACTGACGTAGCTTCTGTGAAAGCTCGTAATATCATTGGCAGCTCTGCAAAACTCTAAATTATACCAATAATTCAATAATTTCTAAAACTGGGGAGTTTCCGCACTGACAGCGTCAACACAAAAAGATGTTAATGTAACCATTGTGGCTGCTCCACAGCTCTAGAACTTGAAGAGCTTAGTTGTTTCTATCAAATCTACGTTAATTCGAAGCCTCTCAACATTTGTGAGATATCAATTTGTATTAAGTAAATCTAATTAGTTAGGCACTGCTGGATTAAATTGGAATCTAGCTGAATTTGCAAAGGCTAAAATTTAACAATTCTCCAAAGGTCTTGTGTCCAATTAAATGGGAATTGAATTGACTACGTCAACCTTCACATATGTGGTCTCTATAACGCAAAAATTTTGATGTACAGTTATTATTTGTTGTTTTGTTAGATTATAAGCAGGAAATATATTAATGATTTGCCTTTCTAACAATATTTCTTGGAAAATGAATTTCTAAAAATATATTTAATCTAAAAGACGTGATGGGAGTTTTTCAAAAATCCAAACGTTTATACAGAGCGTCTTACGTAAGTGGTAAAATCATTATTTCTAAAACAGTAGGTTTGTTATTTAATTTGTCCGTGAGCCAAGTCTAGCTCGTTTGTTTCAACCAATTTACGAATAATTTAACAAACAAGGCATACAGTTATTTCGATTCAATCGATGTCTGTCCAATTTCAATTAATAGCAGCAAAATTGGCAGAGCACTTTTGACAATAAATTATACAGAGCTTCCCATGTGCATATAACGCTAATAATGAATAAATTGGGAAAGATTTCAAAAATGCTAAACATTTGTCGATTTATTTTGAAACAAACCGTAATCTTTGTAGATTAAGACAATTTTACGAATAAACTCATTTACAAAGTGGCTTGCGCAAGTGACATCTGCAAATTTGTCATTACTTAAATAGCAGGTTTTATTTATTTTTGTATAATTTAAGGATAAAAACAGGATTTATAAGCAAGACTAAAAGCTTCCTATCAATGATAGAAGCACTGCAAAAACATTATCATCAAAATATTTAGAGTATGATAAAACGGTTCGTAATAAAGTATTGCATCGGTCGCTAATCCTCTCTCAAGTGCAATTCCATGGAAAATCATCGATCTAGATAACATTGAAGGTTAAAGACAACAATACAATTTTTAATCTGTGAAAGTCAGGTAGATGGACAATGCGAATAATTTGTTCCAATACAACGGACACATGTGCCATTTTTTTTTCGGCGAAATCCGCAAATTAACGATTTCAACATTTGGATATTTTGCAAATCTATTAATTATAAAAACGACCTTCTTTTATCATTAGAATTTTGTGAAATATCAATTCTTATTTATTCATAAAAAAAAACGATAAATCTACAACGTGTCTGTATTATGTAAGACAGCCTGTATATAACGGATATTTATAATTTATATAAAAAAATAACAACAAATTGTATAAATCTATAAATTATCTTATCACATTTGTTTTTAATCTAAATTGGAATTTTTATCGATTAGAAAAAACAATTTCTAATCGATTGAAATTGGAAAACTCAAACATGTTTGGTAATTGTTTACTTTCGTTTTTAACTATTTTTCCATAGCTGATGTCATCACTGTAATAGGTAGTTAAATGAAAAATTATATAACTTTTATGAGATTCTAAATAAAATTTTGTTAGTGAAAACGAAAAGATGGGAAGGACAACCGGTTAGAATTTCGTCGGGCAACTCCCACAATTCTCTATTGAAATTTTTATTCACAAAAAAAAAGAATAATTTTAAACATGTACTTTTTTTGAAAAATACACAATAAAACAAAACAAAACAAAGCAAAGCAAAACAAATAATCATCCTTGATCTATAAAAATGCAATCATCATAGAATCATGATTTGTATTATTTTTAAATTCTTGCAATAAGAGTGACTTCAATTCTATATTTATCTGCTGTGCTAATTCTTTATTATATTTGTTATAATTTAACATAAAAACGAGTTGTTTTGATAGGTAATTTTTATATAGTAAGTGACATTGAAATTTTGTGAAGCTAAAGGTGCTAAATAGCTTTCAAACTGCATTAGTGGACTTTGGTCGATAAACAATTCTCACCAGTAAATAAAATTCCTATGTAAAAATTAAAACTCTCACAAATCAGATCCTGTTAGGCGTACATGCTTTGCCTTTCCAACTTCAAGTTTTTCGCCAATCGCCATTCTGCTGAATTCGAGGTCCAAACAAGCTTAGAAAATGTCTTATAACTTATTGATTTCGTCAAGCTAAGCGATCCTTTTCCCAAGTTTTGCAATTTGAGCTCATCTCTGTAAATCAAATGCGTTTCTTTATGGATCCTCTAATGATTCGTGATTTTCGGCATTGTTGAAATTAAGGTTATTGACTGAAAAGTATTTAAATCGATATCATTGGCTATCTGCCCTTAAGGAGTGTGCCCCTTTTCCTTATGGTAGGGTGGCATTTAAAATGTGGGTGGAGAACACTGGTTCAAACGTTTCGACTTAGAAAATGCCAGATACGATGAGTGTTAAATCGATTAACTTTTTGCCTCTATTTCAGGGAATAAAACTAACTAGTTTACATTCAAATGTTTACGTGTACAAATCCGTGGAAGCTGTTGTAGGTACAAATCCGAACAAATCGAGTTGAATTCAATCAACTTTTTATTAGTAAAAATCATTCTTAGAAAGTAGAAAGAGGACGTTTTAGCGAAAAAATTATCTAATTTCGTCATCATCTTGTTCTGTAGATTTTGCACTCCAAATTCAAGCTTTTCTAGATTAAATTAACCCCTTAGGAAATTCAATTCTACCACTTTCATATGAAATTGTCATTGGTCTAACAGACATTTTTGCCTAGACAATTGATTTGGTTGAAAGGAATAAAAGGAACGCTGATCTATTGACGCAGAAAAAAGACTAGCCTACAAAAGATCCTCCACGATATAGCATCTTTTTCGTCAGGCAAGGTATACTATACTTTTTCGATTACATATTCGAAGATATTAACTAAAAAACATGGCTATGCAGAGTGAATCTAAAGGCTTCTAGTATTATCATCTGGATATGCACCAACAACTGCGACAGGATATACTTACTGCGGAAGGATACACTGACCGGGCCATGTGGACATCAGAATTGCCCAAAACTGATCACAACAACAAGACCAAATTGCTTCACAAAAAGTAGTGAATAAGGTTGATTTGCAAGGAACGTAACTTAATTCGTAAAAAAAGAGATTTGGACTTCATGCCAGTGAAGTGAAACTGCGCTGTTTTGCCCCAAAACATTCGTTCTTTAAGTGAAGCCTATGTACCCACGTCTTTTTCTGTATTTCCCAAAATCATTGGTTTCCATATCCGAATAGTTTACGTTCTTAGTATCAACGTTTTTAGAAACGAAAAACTTGATATCTCTTAGAGTCTCTTTCATGACAAATTATTTGCGTGAGAAGGGACAAGCGTCTCTTACAACTCTTCATAATCAACTCTCATCTTTCTCTCTCTCACACACACATACACTACCATCTACAAGTCACGCCTTTAGACGACAAAGTTACATGAAACGGATCATAGTAAACAAAAATCGTCGATTCTGTTTATAATTGGATTGGCTGCCGGCCTAATAGGCAAATAGAATAAACTTTAAAAACCACTGATCTAGACGACAAATTTACAACAATAAACGATTAACTTGTTGATGGAATGAATAGATAGACGTCGAAATTGAGGAACCATTAAAATTATCAACCTTGACATAAATAAATAGAAAAAAAAACGGTTCAGAGGTTTGAAATTCTATAAAAACAACTTTCACTTTTGATCAAATAACAAGAAATCGTAATGAAGAGATTTCCCTTAATTGACACAAGTAAATAAATAAATAAATAGGTAAATAAATATAATAATAAAATAAATTTAAGTATCATTAATAAAGCGAATGATCTCACGATAAATTACATGATAATACAACGATTCTCCAAAGTCTATTGTTATGCAATAGATTTTTGTACTATTTGTTAATTTCTAGATTAGTTTAAAATAGAAAATTCCATTATAAATAGATGTATTCAATATTTAAAACAGAATAAAGTGGTTCATAAAATTCATTTAAAAATAGATAGGAGTGCCAGTCTGTATACCTACTGCTTTTAAACTATCTGTCTCGTTTTTCCATACGTTGAATCATCTTTTAAAACTTTTTCATTTTAATACATACCATCTGGGAAATTTCATTGACTATTCAATAAAATTGAAACAATTTTCAATTTTGTGTTCGATTTTTCCTCTCTTGTTATTATTTTTTTTTTGTATTAGTTTAGTAAAAATCAAAGAGAGTTTATTGATGAAAATTGGCTGTGATTCAATTGCAAATTTGAAGTTGAAGGTGAATGTGAGGTGAATAAATCTTTGACCTCACTCAGTCTCTTATTCAACAGACCAAGTTTATGTTTCGAATCGAGTAAAAGTCTACAATAAAGTCTTTAATATTTATTCAATGAGGAAACAATTTTTAATCGTTATTAGCAGATATTCTATACAATTTTATATAAAGATTTACCAACGGTTTTTGTTGTTGTTGAATTAGATTTCGATAGTTTTGCTCCATCCTTTCTGTCATAGATTTCCTTATAATAGGACAAGCAAATTAGTTTTAACATAACATAAGATCTGATTGGCGTTTGGCAGTTTTAATGCGACTTGCTAAATTTAGCCGACATGTAAACATGGTTTATGTTACAATTTGCCATAGACAGAGGAGCAGTGTCAATTCCGACAACAAAATTTGTGGCAAATTTCTTGCGTAACGTGTTTTTCAACTTTGATCCCACCCTACGTTCAGTAAAATAGTAACAATCCTCTCTCTTTCGTATAATTTAACTTAATATCAGGTGCTATATTAAGCGGGAGAATAAGCAACAAACTTCAAAAATAACATTAGTATCTGGTATTCAATGCGACTTAAATAGTGGTAGCAGAGCTTTTTTTTAACTATTTATTTGAAACACCTAGATGGCTTAACATTCCTTGAATAGCTTGTATTTGTTTCTTTCAGAAGTCTTTGTGTAATAATTCGTATAAGAAAACTATCAGAGACAGCAATTCTGCTCTTTTCCAAAATCGTCTAAAAATGCCCATTTTATCGGAGATAGTCTCTAATCAGTGTTTAACTCCTTACTACAAATAGCCTGGAGCTTGTAGTTTGATAATAGATTTCTTTTTGCAATCATCCAACTCAGCTTAAGCATTGCTTCATTTAGCTCGCTACTATAACTAAGTAAATAAAATAATCATTGTTTGTAGAACTCATATTTTACTTCTAGAATGTGTATTTTGCTGTTCTCCATACACTCAAAAATCTGTCTATCAAATAACAATAATCCTTTTCTAAAATTATTTAAGAAAGTTTGGCTTGAAAGTTGTTCGAAAAAGTTCTCTTTTGATTCTTCATTGTAGATCTTATGCCTGAAAACCTTGTATTTTTGGTTCTAGAAGTTTTTATTGCAATAATTCGCATACGGAACTAAATAATATCTTTTCTACAATTACTCTAAATTTTAAATTTCGAAAGCTTCGTACGATAACTGCTATGTGAAAAGTTTGAAGAAGTATTCCAACAGTAATCACAAAGAAAAAAACAAAATTTATGCGACTATCATTGTCTTAAGGGCCGCTTCTACAATCGTTTCGTTCCGCCCGATATCTCGTAAGAAATTCTCGTTTGCCGTATGGAAAACATAGTTTATCTAAAGTGCGCATTCGCAAACAGTATGCAATGAATACGTGGTGTCCACGCCAAAAAAGAATTCACAAACATTTTGAAATACTCAAATTTTGTAAATAAGGTGTCGCCATCCAAAAATATTCGTTTATCTATAATATCAGTTTGTGCAGCGTCTTTCATAATTTATTAAACGCTTGCAAAACATCTATTGCAAACGTTTGCAAATGCTTGCCAATACGATGCGCGTTTAGTGAGTACGTCCCCACAATCATTCGCAAACGTTCACAAATGTTCGATCACAGAATGCGTGCTTGGTGAGTACAGAGCTTAAGAGAATTCTTGTCGGAATATTGGATGGAATAAAACTGTTGTAGAATCGACCTTAAATGTATAAAATTAGACAAACTGATCAGTTTTGTTCCCCTAACGATCTTAGGCGGTAAAGTTGGCGCAATTTTGCCATAGTTTCTGCCTTATTATCTGATTTTTTTTTTAAATTCTCTCCCAATATTTTTAACATAAGCATTGTTATCGTTTTAAATTCTTCAAAATACAACAATTTACAAACCTTCCTGTCTAAGTTTACTGGTACTGACGGCTGTCGAAATTCGTGCAATATTTTTTACATTATCAATAAATATTTATTATTAACATTTGTTATCAATCGCTCTGACGAAATTGTTAAGATAAGATAAGTGTTACTAATATCAAATAAAATATTGTATCAAAAAAGTACCCAAGCAATTTGAAAGTTTACCTAAACCTATACAACCACAGAAAAATGTCAGAAACTAATAATAGTATTTATGAAATTTCCATATTTAGAGATGCCATGATCGATGATAATGCATCGGTAAATACCATTTTTTTTTATTATCTAATATCACGTTACATTATCTTTTTTATTGTTAGATTCAAGTAGATGCAGTACGTCGATTACCAGCCTTAGCTGCAGTTATTGGTATAGAACGGACAAGGAATGAATTATTAACATATTTATTAGATGCAATGGATTTAATGAATGATGAAATTTTATATAATTTAGCTGAACAAATTGAAAAATTCCTACCATTAGTTGGTGGTAGTGATTATGCATCCACTATATTACCAATTTTAATAAAATTATCGTATGTTGATGAAACATTAGTTAGAGATCGTGCTGTTGTTGCAATGAAGAAAATTTGTGATAATTTGAATAATGAACAGTGCGAAAATAGTTTTTTCCCGTTAATTATCGATTTAATCAATAATGATTGGTTTACAAGTAAATGTTCTGCAGCTGATCTATTTGCTGTAATATCCATTCAATTATACATTTTTGTTTTTGTGTAAAAATAGAACAAAAATTTTTGTAGATTTGTTATAAGAAAGTATCACAAGAAAAACAAATAGAATTGAGGAATATTTTCAGGAATTTAATACAAGATGACTCGCCAATGGTACGTCGAGCTGCTGAAAATGGTCTTGTTGATTTTGTTGAAGTTTTAGAAGTTGAACATATCATAGCAGAATTTATACCGATTTTTGATAATTTATCAAATGATGAACAAGTTAAATTTTTATTATAACTATATCCGTTAATTGAACGATTATTTTAATTGGAAATTTGTAGGATTCAGTACGTGTACAGTCCGTTGATGTTGGGATTGCTATAGCGAATCGTATCGGCGATTATCAATTCGACTTGTTAACACTTTTGAGGACTTTCACGAAATTAAGCCGTAATTATTACGTTTTTTTTTTATTGAAACACTATAACAGTCTGAAATGTTAATTACAAGAAGTCAACTTAACGGTCTATCACGACGGGCGGCGATCCACTATTGTTGATTTTTACATCGTTGACTTTTAATCGTTTTTTACAAAGGATTGAGCATTTTAAGGAGAAAATCGCTTTACATTGGTTTCCAATGGTAATGAGCTATAACCTCAAATGAAATTTTTTGGAAAACTTATTGAGTTTTCCCGTAAGATGTAAAAATTATCTAACAATTTTATCGCTCTTCTTCTTTATTTACTTACAGAATGAAATTTATATCAAGTGCAGTCTTTCTCTTTTGTTTATTAATATATTTATATAATTATATATATTTTTTGAAATCACATCCATTTTCTAAAAAAAACAATGACTTCTTTCAAACCATTCTTTTGGAAAATAAATGCGAATTTTGGAAAAGCAAATCCATACCGACATTAAGCATATTAACCACTATCACTGGCATAAATTTCATTCAATTCTGTTAATGAACAAAAGAGAAAGATGAAAAGATTGATTTAAATTAGCATTGTAAGTAATTGAATTTTCACATCTAACGGGAAAGCTAATTAAATTTTCCAAAAAATTTTCATTTGAGGTTATTGGTCATTACCTTTGGAAACAAATGTAAAAGGAGTTTTTTAAAATGCTCAATCTTTTGTAAAACAAAATAAAAGTCAACGATGCACAACTCAACAACACTATTCGCCGTGAAATAGAAGTCAGACTAAAATATATATAGCATTCTATGAATCAAATTCAACTTATTGAAAATCAAATTCATCCAGTTGCTTCTATTAGCTTAAGACAACATTAATTTGCTGATCTGCAAAATTCTAATTTTTCCTGCAAAACAGTGCATCCAAAACATTCCAGAATATTCATTTTGTAAATGGAAGCTGAGTATTTGCAAATCAAATTCTAGCATTGATTAGTTAACACCCGAATTTTACAAATTAGATTGACCCTCCGTAAGTCAGTTACACATTTGCAAAACTGTCTCTTTTCATTACATCTAAGGCGTGTAAGAGTTTTGGGCAGCATTGAGCTCTAGAAGACCTCAGATATTAGATAGTGTTGGCCAAACAATACTTTATCATTTTGCTACAATCTTTAATTGGCAATTGATAATGAAATGCAAAACTTACTTCTTCAATTTCGACTGAACTTGCTAAATATCCTTCCGCATTACAAAATTCCGTCTCCTTCTAGTCTAGACTATTATAAGCCAAAAATAACAAATTAAACGTGATTTACAAAAGAATTTGGCAAAAATTACATTTGGGCTACAAAACCAAACAGGTGATTTTTTGCAGATGATGCTTCTTGGCGTGTCCGTCAACGTGTCGCTTATCACATTCATGAAATCCAGAAATCGGCCAGTAGAAGTCAACCGGAAAATCGCCAAGAAATCTACGATATGTATGAGAATTGTGTTAAAGACATCGAATCTGAAGTACGTGTAATTGCCGCTAAAAATCTATTTAAATATTCTAAATATTTACAAGAAGATATCAGTGAACAAGATAAATTTGAAGAATTCTTTGAACAGAAAATTATGCCATTAATACAACATTTTATCACTGATGATAGTGATGAAGTACGTCACGGTTTATCAACGAATATTTTGTCATTTAGTACAATATTAAAGGATGATTGTTTTATCAAGAATATTCTACCATTAATATTGGATGCTTTAGAGAATGAGGAGTCGATGTTGTTTAAAGAGAATATGTTGAGAAATTTAAATTCATTACCAACAGGTGTTGATATAACAAAATCGTTTAAATCAATCAATAAAGTTATTAGGAATTTATTAGAACATTCGAAATTGCATTGGCGTACACGTCGGAATATATTAATAGCCTTCGTACACATTACAAAGAATTCAACACAAGAATTCTTCGATGATAATCTAAAAATTTTCTACATCAACCTTTTAAATGATTCAGTTTACGCTATCAGACGTACAGCTAGTTTAATAATACCATTATTTGTGAAACAATTCGATTGTAATTGGTCATTAAAATCATTAATACCGATAATCAACAATTTATCGACGGATTATCGTTACTTGATACGTTATGTTAGCGTATTTTGTTTAAACGAATTAATTTGTCCTAATTTAAATTTAGATAGCAACAATGATCCTGGTAAATATTTGGAAGATTTAAAGAATTTTCCACCGGAGAAACGCACCAAATCCGTTATCAAAATAATCAAATTGAACAATATTCTATTAGAGAAGCTACAAGAGATTACTGTTGATTTAACAAATAATTTACGTGAAGAAGATTTGGAAATTTATGCGGAAGATACGTTGAAAACGTTGAAATCCAGCCAAAATTGTGGGATTTTCAAAATTCTACCAAACGAGAATTGCACCTACATTGAGAAAGTTCTATTGCTGTTCATTCGAGACTTTCTGGATATTTTGAAGAAATTGTTGAATGATAAAATGGAGAATATTCAAGATTATGCAAAAGATTGTTTGAGGAAATTGAAGACTTTCGTTGGATCTATCCAATCAGAAGAAGAACAATTTTGGATTAAAGTTATCCTACAAGGCACAAATGATAATGTAAATCAAGATATCGATAAAGAGATCCAAGAACAATTAGCAAAAGCTCCAATCACTGAAAATGAATTAGACTTAAATTTACATGATGAAGTATTACCGGATTTGGGTAAAGATATGGATGATTTACAGCACAATCTGGAGGGGAATGTTGCACCAGACAGTGGAGATATTTCGGAGGCGTCACAAGATTTCCAATAATTCATTAAATTTGTCCTTATTTTCCCCTAATTATATGTTTATGTCGTTATTATTAATAATTAATTGCGGGTACAAAAGGTTACTCCAACAATTAGTGTTTTTGTTAAATTGTTATCTTATCTTTATTAAATTATTTTGAACAACTAAATTGTGATTTGTTTGTTTTTTTTTTCAAATTACTTTCGATTTAATTTTAAATCAAACTTTGAACCGTTCTGAATAGTTTCCAAAAATTCTTGGAAATCCGTGCAATTGACGAAATCAATGTTTTATTGTAGGTTGAGCTGCATAAATTATTAGAATAGTGAAACTTTCTGATAATTTATAGGTAAGAGTGCTTTTTAACAAAACCATCTTCACAAAGAAGAAGAAAAACGAATAGTCGGATAATTGACATAGGAGATTAAAGTCAAGCAAAATTAGGCCAAAATAGATTCCGTAACAAATGATGCATTTGTAAAAGTACCTGGTGATTTTTTCAAAATTCCACAAAACACGTTGTTTTTTTTTTCTAGCCACAACAAATTGTGGTAGCTATATAACACATTATTCTCATTCTCATTTGCAACCGGCTCTACTGCGGCCTAAACTTATCATGTATTCAAGTCTTTGCTGCAGACTTCCTTCAGATCAAGGATTGAGTGAGCACATGCTACATTTGGCACTAATCAAATGGAAAGCTTACGTGTGTAATGGGTAATTATTATATCAGCAAATAAACGTACACCAGGAAAATTTAAGAAACGGAAAAAAGCACAGAAAAATTTGACATGTTAATAACTTTAGCATTTATCAATGAAGCATTTGCAACATACGAATTATAAGCGTCAAAACTAATACCCAAACATAAAATTGATTTGAATAAAAAGATTATGATATATTTTTATCTAAAATTGGAATTCCTTTCGTCTCTGTAGAGAATTATACTCCAATACAATATAATCGTGTTCTACTTACAACAACCATAATTTAGTTTACTGGCAAGACTTGATTCATAAATTTTTTAAATGGCGATTACGAAAACAATATTTCAGAGTAGTGTTCTTTCACCTCATTCACTGTATAGTGAGTAGAATGGAAAATAAATTGACTGAGAATTCATAATCTTTTGGGTCTACTTAGTAAAAATCGACCAAACTCGATTAAAATTCTAGTTAAGTTGAAGACCGCAATTCTATTGGAAGCCTCAGGATTTGTTCTCGAAATGTTAAGTTCCTCGTTTGGACTTAATTGGACTTAATTTTATAATATTAATTATATAATAATAATATAATATTAATAGATTGCGAGTCATAGTTTGCGAAGCACTGTTCTAGAGCCATTTCCATAGGCTTGCCTCAGTTGCTTGTATCCACTATAAAGACTTCTCTCTCATGTTTATAATGATCCCTCTCCGCATGACACGCCTTCAAGCGGATAAATTGAGTGAAATACACTATAATTATAGTAACAATATTCTAATATCGACATTGAATACGAAATGATTTGGAAAAGACATGAGATCCGTTTAAAATAAACAGATCCTTGAACTGCTTGGATACCTGTTTAAAGTTCTCTGATGAAATCGATGATAATTATGTATCTATCGAAATAAAATGACGTAGAAATTAGTTACAAAGTACACACACGCTATCCTCGTACCTTTCAATCAGTTATAACTTAGACTTTATTGTGATTACTAACAATTTTCCAAATAATAAAATAATGGAGACGATTTTCGAAGAATGGCAAGAATTAACGAATGATTTCAAACAATTAGAATCATTGAAAAAGACCTATCAACAGAAATTAGAAGAAATCATCAAATATCAAAACGAATGTGAGAAACAAATCAATCATCAACGATATCGTATAGCAATCTTACGAAAATCAGCGAAAAATTTGCCACCAGAACGTTTGAAACAATTCGAAGAAGAAGTGTTGAAACGTGAAATACAATTACAAGATATACAAGATATTTTACCAAAACCAAGTGGTCGATATTTACGTACAATTTTAGGTAATGTTAATGTATCAATATTGAATAAGGAAGAGAAATTGAAATATAAAAGTGAATATGAAAAATTCAAATTAATTGTAAGTGGTTTTGTATTTCTATTGGGATTATTGAATATATGGTTTATAAATCGTATATTTGAACGTTTCTTTCTATTCACATTAGTATGGTATTATTGTACATTAACGATACGTGAAAGTATCTTAAAAGTGAATGGATCCAAAATTAAGGGTTGGTGGAGTTTCCATCATGTTATATCAACAATAACAGCAGCAATTTTATTGATATGGCCCGAAAGTGAAACGTGGCAATTATTCCGTATGAAATTCCTAATTTTTAGTGTTTATTTAAGTTTTGTACAATATTTACAATATCGTTATCAAAGTGGTGTATTGTATCGTTTGAAGGCATTAGGTGAACGACATAATATGGATATTACAGTTGATGGTTTCCATACTTGGATGTGGCGTGGTCTTAGTTATCTATTTCCATTTTTATTCAGTTTATATTTCTTCCAATTGTATTTAGCTTTTGATTTATATCAATTATCATATTTATCAAATGTTACATGGCATGTACAAATATTAAGTAAATTATTCTTTTTATTAGCATTCGGTAATATAACGACAATGTTAATGATAATACCGAAGAAATTCCGTAAAAATGTTATATTTCAATATAAAATTTTAAGCCAAAAATTACAAAGAAACAAGTCTAAAGATATCAATGATAATAAAAAATAAAAAATAAAATTATTTAATAAAGATAAGATAATAGTCGATTATAGAATTTTTGTCAAATTAACCTTTTGTACCCACAATTAATGCAATATAAATATGATTAATTATTATTAGAGAACACCAATTAGTGGATTTCGTATTTATTCACCCATATCTCCACTGTTCGTATCAATAAGTTGCCAAATTTGAAGATAAAGATAAAGACGTTTGGTGTCAAAATCTAACACATTCCATACACATGGCGATAATTTTTTTGTTTACTTTTTTTCGGTCAAAATGGATAACTAAGGAGACATATCATCGTATACACGAACTGTAGGTAGTTATGAAACAATATGTTTAAAAAAAAACAGAAAGTTTTTGTGGGGTTTTAATAATGTAGGGCATCAAGCCCTAGTTTTTCCCTAAATGCTGCAAAATTTTCTGTAAATATTCTTCCCTCAACTTGACAATATTTAGAAAAGATATACACAACTATATTGAGCGTATAATGCATATAAATTTGACTCAATTAGGGTGAATATGGATAGAAAAACTATTTGTTTGGAAAAATCAATTCTTCCAATTCATTATCGCTTCATGTGCTATGATTCTTTTTCAATTTTTTCACCGTAATCTGGCGATAATTTGTCAATTTTTACTGTGCCTAGACTGTAAAAATTCGTAATAATCAATTGATTTACTACATTTAAATCTATCAATTATCGCTTCTAACACATTCAAGATTTATAGTGTCATTTATAGTGTTAATAACAAAAAAAATCTTGTAACTGAGCTCTTTATAACAACACTGAAAGATGTGTTTATTCATAAAACGTTTATTCAATTGCCAATCAATTAAGATATCTTAATGGCAGCAATAAAGTAGACTATTAGTGATCGATTGAAATGCAAGGAGAACAAAAATATTTCATATATTTATCAATATAAAAGTTTAAAGTACTATAATGATCATTTTAAAAATAAATGAGTTATTTTGAAAAAGTTCAAATTTGCTTCGTTTAGTTTTTAAATGATAATTTTTACTAATAAAAACTATAAAGACAATAAAGAGTGCAAACTGAAAACAACTGGGTACAAATATTAGAACAGTATTCTAAACCTTGATGTTTCGAATAAATAAAAATTAAAAAAAAAACCTTTTTAGATCGAGATATGTGGTAGAGAATCCTGCATTACGCAACAAAGCCCCCCACAGTTGGCGGTTTAATGAAAACAATTGCAAAAAGACTAGTCCTACTTCTGGAATATATTCTAAGCGGATATCATGGATTATTAAACAAATAAAACTAGAAAACCGCCTGAGTAGTAATCTTAAACGTTACGTACGAGGGGAGTAATTTACAGGATAGCAAAATTCCAGTTCATCCATAGAATATTAAACAAAATCTGGGTAGAAAAATGATGAATCTTTTTTTAGTTGCAAAAACGTTGGCTGCAGTAATGTGATCCGTCTTGCTCTTTCCATTTTGAGAATAAGTATAAAGAAGAAGGGTCTCTGAAAGCGACAACATTCAGTTTCCAAAAACAATAAAAATAGAGTAATCTTATCAAGTAGATTTTTGTGACTTTCAAAGTAATTTTTAGTAATGGATCAGAATGTTATTTCATATATCTTTCAAATGCCACACCACATAGTTGGGGATTTTTGGAGCGTTCAGTTGCACATTTGACATTTGAAATTTCAAGTTCAACCAGCAGATTTGCTATAGATCTATTTTTATACGGAATTGATTACTGGAGACAAAAGAAAAACATTTTGGGCAATTCTGTTCTTAGAAATCAATCATTTTTTAATAGTAAGCACGAATTCTTTTATTTTGATCTGACTGTAATATCACTGTAACTACGCATGCTTCACAGTTCTCCAAATCAATTTTTTTTTATTTTACAAATCAGGATCACATTTTTGTAGTTCAAATTTACCTCGTTTTCCACCAAACTATGATTACCAAGGGTGAATTTGAGTACTTAAATTTATCAAAATCGCAAAGGTGCAGTGAGATACCTTCGACATGAATGTACCTTGAACTGTAATAAGTGGATTTGTAATCTCTATGATAAACAAAAAGCAGTTGTTTGAATTATAACGCATAATTGCATTTTCCTATATGCAATGTTAAAAATATCACTTTTAGCTTTTACCGTGTTTGTAACACAGATAATATATGGGGCATTCCACGCCAATTCCACCACTTTTGAACCCGACCCCTTTCGATGTGGCTGAAAATTTGCCACCATTTTGTACCTCATTAAAGACGTTTCTCAGAATTTTTTCAAATTTTTTTACCCTCCCAAAAAAAAGTTATAAATTTTTCAAAAAAATTGCTTTTTTTTATTTAAATAACCGGAACTTTTTCAAAACTTGACGTATCGGGACGTTTTTTTTTCAACATTTTCGTTTTTAAATGTACTTTTTAGAAAAAAATTAATAAAAATGATCCGAAGTTATCTTCAACGTTTATTTTCAAATTTTCGGAAAAAAACCGAAAATTTCTCGATGATTACATTCTTTAATTTTTTTTTTCTTTTTTTTATATCAAAGTTTGACATTTTCTACAAATCCTCTGAAATTTTTGGAAGGGTGTTTTTTCGATTTCTATTTTTTTTAACTTGAAAAAAAAATGTTTTCTTCCACTTGAAGCAAAAATTTTGTTTTTTCACCTTATTTGGAAACAATTTCTTCAAATAGCTCTAGTTCCCTCAAAAATCGATCAAATAACATTTTCTTTTTATTATTTTGTTTTTGAATGTAGTTTAAGAAAAAATAAGAAAAAAATATACTGACTCGTCTTTTATTTTTATATTATTATAGGGGCTAAGTGGGCCCCTTTAAATTTTCAAAGCTTCAGAAAATATTGGGGTAAATCTTTTTGAAATTTCTTATATAATGAGGGGTAAAAAGGACCATTCATTTTTTGAATTTTTAATAATTAATTGTAAAAATAAAAATACAGAATGAAAGCTATCAATTATGAATTTTTTTTTTGGGGGGCCCACTTTGCCCCAAATTTTCGATTTTTTAATTTTAATGGACGCAGCATAATAATGTTAAATAAGTATCAAGGGTCTAAAAAAAGTGAACACGTAGAAAAAACTATTGATATTATAATTTTTTTCTTAAGGGGCCCACTTTGCCCTCCCTTCCCCTATATAAGTTATCTTAAACCTATAGTGATTATAAGAATCAGCTTTTAAATCGAAAGCCTTAATAAGTCTTTCTCAAAGAATTTTAGTAGCAAAATACAGGAAAAAAGACACTGGCACAATTAAACTAGAAACTTTCACGAAATATGTGTAAACAAAGTAAACGCTTATACATCCGAAAGCGAGGGGTAAAATTGATAATCGCCTTAGTCAAGCATTAAGAGATACAATTTTAATTCTTGCCTTAGAACGCATTGCACCCTGAAGATGTCCCTTTGAGTAGCTTCAGTTTCTTTTATGATTTGCAAGTGATTTTATTGTGGATACAGTCTCTTTGACTGCGCAAATAAACTATACAATCATAGATGAAAAAAAAGCCTAAGCTAGTCAAAAAATCTCATTGACGCAAGTTCTTCAAATTACTAAACGTACAAAAATTTCAACAGTATTTACAGATAACGCAATGTACTATTTACAATATAATAAAATAAATTATTTTTAGTCATTCATATCCTACTTTGAAATTTATTCTATTTAAAAATAATCAATTTTATGCCAATAGTGGTTGGTGGTGGTGGAGGCGGCGCCGACATTTAGTATAAAGATAGAAATAAGAAAAATGAAATGTAAATGCTTCATTGAATAACTATTTTCAAACATCACGTATTATTTTTAATGTAAATAAATAGACGTGATTGTCTTCGATACGATGATTATGTAAAGACTTTTATAATAAAATACAAATGTAAATAAACAAATTTTTCAATTAGAATTGTTTATTTTGAACAGGTGCATTAGAGTACAGAGGTACAGATCTTGCCAATATGGCCCGTTTAGAAGATTTTTATCACCTTATTAGGCAATCGTTCTCCCCAAAATATTGAAAAATAATAACATTCTATGGAATTCAATGCAAATTAAATTATCTATAATTACGGATTTGAGTATGTTTTAAGTAATTTAGTGTGATTTCTTAATGCAAATCAAAGATAGTCACTTTTGTACTATTTTAGGCATTTCGTAATTTTTTAATAAGACCTTCTGATGTGTAACTAAATAAAATTAGAGTATTACATGTGCCAAAAGTCTGGGTTAATAACCTTATGCTATTTCAAATTATTTCATTTTACAATTCGTCTAAATAAAAATCAATCTCAACCACATCCAGAGATGATTTAACAAAAACATTAATAATTCAAGGCAGTCAACACTATTTCTTTGCAAATTAGATTTAGAAAACAAATTACATAATTGCACCGCAAAATTCCATAATAATATTTAATAAAATTAATCGACTCACCTTGTAATTGATAAATCGTCGCCTGATATTCAGCCAATTTCTCATCGATATAATCCTGTGATTGATTCGCAATTATCTCAGCCGTTGATGGTCCACTATCCTCTTCATCGGGTTCGTAATTTTGTGGTAATGGTGGCGGTTCCATTGGTACACCGCCGACATATTGGAATTCACGTGATGGTGGTCCAAAATCCGATGGTGTTGATATACGATGATATGGTTCCGGTGTTGAACTCCATTCACGTGAGTACGGATGGATGCCTTTGAAATAATCTGGTGTAGGTCCACGGGGTGCTGGGGAAGGCTGTAATAATTTTTTGAAAATAGTAATGATTGAAATAAACAATGACGGTTATTGTCAATTTTTTGATGTTTTATTGTTTGCTATTAAGTGGAGTACGAAACGATAAATTTAATGTTATCGTGTTCTTGGCGAATATTCAAAATTGTAATTTTAACGATGATAGTTTAAGGGTTTTGCAATTTTTTAAAGAAGTTGAAGTAACGGTTTGTTTTTAAAAATTTTGTAAATTAATTAGAATTAATCAAACGATTAATTAGGCTCTCAATCACAATAATTGTGAGAAATTATTGAAGTTTGGTATCAAATCTTTAGTTAATTATGCAAAAAATGGTCTTGGTATGATTGCAATAGTATTAGCACCAAATGATAATAATTTAGAAGGCAAAAGGGATATTTTAATAAACTCACGGCATCAAGAAGAATTTCGACCTAGAATTAAGAAACAAATCAAATCAACCGAAAGGAAAAAGTCAATTTTTGACAATTTCAGATGGATGGAGCCCATCAGGATGCTGTTTCTTGGCGATTTGTTAAGCTCTCAAGGTGTGGTAATATTTTGAAAAGTAACAACATAGACAGAGTGTTTTTATCTCCACCTTGTCTTACTGATTCGGTCGACTTGACTTGAAGACAATAGAATTAACAGCAATACCAGAAGGACAGTTTTTTCACTTTCGTTTTGAGGCAAAATTTGTTGTGAGTGGCTACATCACAACATTCAAAGTCTATTTTTTTATCCTTCACATTTATGGCTCCCCAAAAAAAATTTTGCAGTTTATGCAACAGCAAAAGGTGTTTCAATTTTTGATACAATTTTCTTGTAAAAATACCTACTCTGAAGTCCTAAAACTACCTACTCATAATACACAAATCTAAAGAGTGCCAATTTTTTGATAGGTATTCTTTAAACTGTGTAGTTTTTAACCCAAGTCAAGTTGACCATCAATAATCAATAAAGTGTAAATGAAGCTCTCACAACTTTAACGAAATTTAGAAACTTTTCTAAATTTGATGATGATGCGACTTCTTATAAGTAAAATTTTAAATTGACGCAATTTTGAATTCTTAGAGCTTCCTTCTTTGGATAAGAACCCATCATATTTCGATAATAATTGTGGAAGACACTCTAGGAACTATTCATTTGTTGATCGCATTAGAAAAACCATGGACAGCATTGAAGAATCGGATAATTCCAGTGGCTTTTTGATTATAATTTTTGGCGAATTTCTCGCAGAAATCAACGACCTTTATTCACCATTAACGCAAAGCATTAAACATGTTGTGGAAGTTACAAATGAGAACAGGACACTTATTATAATAACTGGAAATTGTCCAGAAACAAACCGTATTTCAATTCCAATCTATGCTAGAGGTAATATCTAGAAAAATACACTTTTGGCATTTACAAATGTTTAATTTACAGGACCTACGCATAATGAATTCATAGCTTTGAAAAAATTACAGGATTTGCCTTATTTCATTAAAAATATTCTTACAGAAACAACAATATTAGAAGGCGATTCGTTATTGCGACATAAACGTGATGTGGACATTTCAGAAGCCTCTAGAATCATGCCATCATTCTTATTTTCAGCGTTTATCCTTTACAATCTCATTTCTTAAATTATATTTTTATCGTATTTGCAATTCAAGTCATATTTATTTTTAAAACAATCTCCCAGAAAGACTATTTATTTTTAACAAATAAAAAAAAAAGATGGAACTTACCGGATGCATTGGCATACGGAACGGCTTAGGTCCGGGTGATGGTGTTGAAGATGGTGGTATTGGTGATTGTGGCCATCGAGGTCGTGGACATGCCATATATGGTGGTGGTACACGATTATTAAACATATTCATACTAGGACTACCGAATCGTGGGGGTGGTGATGGGGTGGCGTATGGGGATGGTGGCCGGAAATGTAGCGGTGACCAACCACCACTACCACGGCCACCACCTTGTCCACTGGACATTTAGGATTTATTTGGTTTATAACAATACGAAAATCATCGAATCTGGAAAAATGAAAAATTTACTTTTATTTTATTAATTATTTTAATAAGAAATTGTAACTAAAACAGGAAATAATAAAATCGGTCGTTCAACTATTCATAGAATATATGCAAGTTGAAATTCGAATCAATATAGTAACGGATTCTGTATTTAGAAAATGTATTATTTTTGTAATACGAGTGGGAAATTTACTCAAGATCAATACGAAATCGAATCTATGGTTTTATTTATAGGTGTTTACGATAGTTTAATTCGAGCATAAAACTATTGCTTGACTGAAATTTCAAATAAATACAACGATTATTGGGGGATATTCGAAAAAAAAAAGATAAACTTTATTTTTTTCGTTCTACATAAACAGAAAGCATGAGTCAAATTCTCGTTTCAAATAATGCCCGATACATCTATTTTTGTTTGATATGTCTATCTGTACCAGTTGTTGGTCCAGAACTTAAAACATCAAACGGAAATAAATTACTATAAATATTCTATAAATATATCAGTAGGTCACCATCGATTAATTTTGACCGCTACCGGTAATTTAGATGAAATCGAAATCGAAAAAAAAAGGATATTTTCGTGAAATTTATAGAAAACGTGGTCGTTGTCGCCACCGCCGAATTTCGCGTAATAATTCAAACAATTTCCATTCAATTTCGATCACTTTATTTTAATGTTATGAACGATAATTGAGGGTTGATTTTAGTGTTAATTACCGTTGATTAATTGTTGATATTTTTATAATGAACGTCGCGACGTACATATAACGATCAACAAGACACTACTGAGAAAAACTGCAAATCTGGATACTGTATGGTAATATGTCCGTTTACCCCTTCTATATGTAATTTTTAATTTTAGATTTGGCATCGGGACGCTTTCTCTGACGTGATGTTACTATACTTTGTACATGTAAACGTCGCCGACGCTTTACACACTCCTCTCTTTTCTTAAACGATTATTTCAACAATTAAAAATCGTTTTTTCTTGGCTTCTTTAATTGAACAAAATCGGACGATATCAATTAGAATTAATGATAATTGTGATTTTGTTAGCCAACTATTTCAAATAATTTTCATCGCTTTTTTTGTTGATTTTCATTGAACCAGTTTAAGAGAAGATGTAGCAATTACATAAATAAATTTAGGTTCAACACATAAGTGCACTTAATGGTGTTATCTTTTTTGTAATAGTTTTGATTTTCAATTAAAATTATTTATTCAATGGCGGCGGTAATTTGAGTGTTGTTTTCGAATGTATACTAATCTAATTGTATAAATGGCCATTTCAAATGGTCCTAAAACAACATTTGCTTGTAATATTGAAGAGTCCAAGGGGCGGGATTCTACTATAAGCTCCTTTGACAGTGCTCCGGAACATCTCATCCGGCATATAAGTACGTTGGTAGTGTGGACACTGGATGGCCGCCAGAGCTACACCTGGTCCGGTTTGATCGTGAGGCAGTTCTTATTTTGATCTCCTCTTCAACTAGTTTACACTACAGTTTCTTAGTCACTCTAAAATCCTAATTTCATGTACCAAAAGCACTTAACCAAGATACTTCATATTGAAAACACTACACTTGCACAGTCTCTCCTCAAAGTCCAATCGAGGCCAGCGAAACACAAACAGTAGTCTGGGCGTAATTTTTAAGTGGATCTCGATTTATTGATTTAGCACCGAATTTTAAGTATTCTGGCTATTATTAATTGGAAAAAAGTCACTATAAGTAATCCAGTCGTTAACATATTTTGCAGAGGAATACCAAAAAAAGTTTGCTTGGAGCATCAGAGAAGCTTGGGTCAATAATTCTCGTTCTTCCACTGCGTTTCAGGTTCTAATCAAGCTTTACTTTTTACTTTAATTAAATTGTGTAGATGCTGAATCATTTTTTTGTTGGAAACTTTTCCTCCCTCCATCATCAGACTCCTAAGTGCGGATTTTTCATACGAATGATCGAGTAACCATCCGGTCAACCGGGAAGTTTTATTTTGTCAAATCTTATTCTTATGAACTTGTTCATATTATCTATCAATTAATTTCTTGGGCGATTTTTTTTAGTACAGAAGTGCCAGTGTTGTCAAAAAAGTCTGATGCTCTCTTTAAAGGTTGGGTGAAGAATAAGAGGAAATGAGACTAAGACAATAAATAAAAAAAGGCATGATACCATGAAATTCGAGGTTCTTCAAACAGGGAAGAAAAATAAAACTCCATTTATCTAAGTCTCTAATTGGTAATTAACCCATTAGCTGCCAAGCCTAAATTATATGACGTTTGCCATTTATATTTTGAGTGATATTGTTCACCAAAGCTATTATCATTCTCTTTAAATAATAATTAAAGCATAATTTTTGTAATAAATTTTATTTGTAGATAGTACTTTTTTAAAGTTTTTTACATTTGTATGTTTATGTTTGAGGGCACAAAAAAAAGTTGTTTATTCAAAAGCCGATATGTTATAACTAGGGACCGGATTATATGAAACCTAGAAAGGTTGAAATTAATAGAATCGATTTTTTCTCTTTTGCCTTGTTCCAAATCATATAAAATGTTTATTTTAATAACTAAAAATTAACTTGTAAATAAGACCTAGGTAGATTCTAAAATAAAGTCTAGATAAGCTCCGTTATGTTCTGCAAGTATTTCTAACGAGAACTAACTAAATAAATACTAGTAAGTGCTGCAAAGCTTACTAGGTTCTAAACAGTACATAATTTCTATGTCATTTATAAAGTGCGGATTGAAGGTCATTTGATTAGAATTACAACGCTCGAAATACACCATTCGCGTAGTTTCATTTTAATGCATGTATTTACATAAATTTCTAAGAAAAGATACATAGAACAAATTAAAAAAAAATGTGTTCATAATTTTAAAGTTTTTTTTTATTTATTTTTGTCAAAAATTGTTTTTTTTTAAATTTTCTATGACAGAAACATCAGCTTGTTGCCGCTGACGAACCGTCTTTTAAAGAATGAGAGAGACCCGGTAGCAGTTCAACTGGTCCACTGCTTCTCTATGTGCGGAGTAGAGAAAAACGTTTGACAAGAAAAGATAGATTATGCAAGTACAACAGCTTTTGCCAATACGCTCGATACGTATTTGTCAGGAGACTAGAATTTGCCTTGCTCCAACTTGGAGCGGATATCCGCCCTTTAGTTATTAATAATCTAACAAGTACTTTTACACGCTACAGTGAGTATAAGCAGTATACGCAGAGCCTGACTAGGACTTAAATTTCGACTCGGGAACAGTTCACAACAGAAGATTGAAGAGATTGTGGCCAATTGATTTGAAGCAAAGACAGAAGTAACTTCGATGGATGGTACTTCAACACATTGAACAAATTGAACTTATAGAATTTATAAATATTCTGATTGCTAATAAAAGAGTTAATAATAAAAGTTTTTTACTGAAAATAATTGAAGTTGGGAAAACATGAAATTAACGATCATTTTTGTTTTTATAAACATTTACTATCATGTAATGCTCTAAATGTGTGAATTAAGTTGTACCTTCTACCAATTAAAATACGAAAAGAAAAGAAACGGTCCACATCCACTGAGGCTACTGGGCAATGCTTGAATCTAGGTATTATTTCAGGTAATACTTGTATATGCATATATTATGTGCATTTCGATCAACCTCGATCAACACATCATTAATTGAGTTACGTAGGAGTATCTATAAATCGTCTAAAATCGTGAAAATCCTGTAAAAATAGCCAAAATGCATATAGTCCGATCTCTAGTCATAATATATTGAAAGTAGGACGAGTATACTTGTTTTGGCAATGCTTAACACCCTGCCAAAGACAAATATACTCGTCCTTGGCAACGAATGGGTTAAAAGTTGTTCAAAAAAAAGACTTTCCACCGAACACTATAAATCACCATGAAATCTATTTTAGTGGATAACATAATTACAAAAGACCTATCAAATATTTAATCTGATGGTATTAACAGAAATAGATATTATTGACAAAAAGAAACATCCACATTTATTGATGGAATTGAAGGAAAGTTAATTGTCGACTGCATACAGAAGCAGCTTTATTTACGCTTTGGAAGACTGAGCACATTTCCTCCCTAAAGCATACAGGACGCTTAGCCATCACTTCACATCATAAAAAGACACGACAAATGTCGATCAGAATAAAAAGATGGACTTCTAACTTCATGGAGTTTTTTCTTGGCCGATATTTGTCGTGTCATGACGTAAATGTTCGACAACGTAAATGTTGGATAATGCACACAGAAAATGTTATAAGGTTATAAACTGCAAGAGAAACGTAAGCACTCCCTCTTACAAGTTTTTGTGTTAATCTCTTTTTCTGTTCATTCGAAACTAATAGTTAAAGTGAGAGAAATCAATCCACATGATTGGGACGCACATGGGATACCTACTTTTAAAAGCAAACCAGTGATTCTCAGGCGCGTTTATTTCTTGACTGCCTATTTGGAACTTAGTGGAAAGTATTAAAAGTGATCTTTCATTTCTAAGAATTTTGTTTGACCTTGAAAAGTAAGCACGTAAGCACATCAAGGGATTATCTAACAGTGTAATGAGAAATACTTGCAATTTTAGTTATTTCGTCAACAACTTTCATGGAGTTAACGTGTACCTATGCTTTAATTGTTAAATGTTTGATCCAAAGTGTCGGGACAGTGGCGTATCGAACATAACTGGCGCCCGGGGCGCGAGACTTTATTAGCGCCCCCATATTACAATCACTACTAATCTAAAATAGTGGCGCCCGGGTCATGGTAGACCCTCTTGCACCCCCGCGCTACGCCACTGTGTCGGGAACTAATATTCAAAGTTTTGGAGTTTATGTTGGCTGAAAAAGACCAGTTCGGCGACATTATTCTCCTGCATATCCATATAAACCACCACCATCTCAACATTGTAATGTGAAAAATAGAGAAATTAAAAAGGTTGGTGAAATTCTTATCTTCCTATTAAAAAAAAAACAATACTACCGACAATATTTGTAGACACTAGGTGTTTCAACAGAAGTTGTTCGATATAAAGACGTGCTGAAAGGATTTGTTCCTAAATAGATGAGTTCTATTTCCTATCTTCTCTTCGGCTGCATTGGATGTTACTAAAGCGCTTATCGTAGCAGCCAGGAGGATCTTGGCTCAGACTGGCCATATATCTGATTTTAAAGTTAATACCAATTATTTATTTACCTTATTATTTAATTCACTCGTTCACTCTTGTGTTCATTGAGTCTTCTTCCTTCAGGACTCATACGCTTCTACACAGGAATTTGTAAGGGATATTTCAGGACTCTTGATAGGTTTTTTTTAATGAAACTGGAACAAATAAAAAAAAATCTATAAACATTCGTTATTAATAATTATATTACGTTTTTCTTTTAATCATTTAACATAGAATAGGTGCTCAATAAATGAATAAAACAGCTACAGAAATATGATTTGAAAAATACAAGTCTTGAACTCTTTTCTTTTTAATCAATTATTTACAATACAATTAATCTCCCAAGAAAAATAATAATAATAATAGAAATTGATGTCAACTAATTGGGATCTTCTACAATTACATAATCAAAACGTTCTTGTCGTTAATTATTGATTTTATTGCAGAGTTAAAATGGCAATTTATTGGCCAATTATGTAAGTACTGTAAAGCAAATTTTCTATTGGAAAAATAGTGCAATTTTGTACTGAAAAATTTTGATTATTCTACTTAAAACGAAAAGAAATTAATGACAATCACGCAAAAAACTGCACCATTTCGTAATCGAATTTAGAGAAAAATTACCATTTATTTTTTGATTAGAAAATTATTTACGATGTGGCGATCTTGATCGGGATCGTGATCTCGATCTTTTAGTGCTTGTTTCATTTGAATTATCACCAAAATCAGACAGATCATATTTCGATAGGTCACCATCTTCATCATCATCATCTTCTTCGTCGTCATCTTCATCATTCACAACTTTTTCCTTCTCTTCCTCTTCTTCTTCTTCATCTTCATCTGCTACTACAACTTTTTTATCATTAGCTCTCTTATTCTCATCAATTCGTTCCGGTTTATCATTATGATCTCTCGATCGACGCTTCTTTCTACGTCCAAACTCATCATATTCATCATCAGATTCTGTATGTTCTTTATATTCAACAACACCACGATCATTATAACCACCACCGAAACCGGTACGTTCTTCAACTTCACCGAATTTCGGTGCATTACACACATTACATTGTTGTCGACGTGCCCAATTCACATTACCGCATTTATTACATTGCCAATCATCGGCACTAAATAGGCCACGACTCTTTTCCGCTGCCGCTTTACCAATTTCATGACCCAATTTGCGTTTTTTCGCTTGATTCGTGACCGGCGGCAGATTGGGACGTGTCTTATGGCAACGATTGCATTGGTTGCGTCGAGCAAAATTTATATTACCACAATCGTTACATGTCCAATCACCTTCATTGATTGATGGTTTTATCGACGGTGGCGGCGGTGGTGTCAATTCGGTTTCCATTGTATTTTATTATTATTGTTCAGTTTGATTCCAATTTATCTAAAAAAATTCAGAAGCCGATCCTGTCCTGTCTGTAAAGTCTACAAATTTTCGTTAGATAGGTTATCTAAAGGGTGGTTGGGTATATAAAAATTTATACGATATTAACCACATCATTAATACCTGAATTTACAAATTATTGTGACTAAATCTTTAATTATTTTTTTGTATGATTAATTATCACAAAATTGTTATCAAAAAAGTTATTAAAAAATCGCAGGCCCACTTGAGGCTCAATTGTGACAAATAACTTGGGGATTTTTACCGCTGACAGTTGGCAATGTTCGTAAGAAAAATAAATAAAAAGAACGCATAGAGTTAGAAAAATTAGAAACGAATTTAAAAGATTTGCGTTAAAATTATGTAAAATTACTTTTGGAAAATTATTCGGGATAATAAGATCTGAAAATTATGGAAAATCAGTACTAGGAGTTTTGGTGATTTTGCAACAAATTTCCCTAAACCTGTAACTACCATCCGCACGATGCCAAATGTATAGATTCTTCTGCAATTCTACCGATTTATTTGTGTAGTATCCGAACTAACGTGCTTTAGCAAAAATTTAGCTTTCTAGGCATCTCTCCAAGAGACCAATTAAGTTATTCGTTAGTTAACATATACTTGTTATGAATAAACGAGTAGCTACAGTCTGTTTCATATAACTTCTTCTATATGAAGACAGGGTTTGTAGAAGATCTGAAAGCCACTTTGAGGACGTGATTTGCGGAACGTTGTCCTCAATTGGGAATCTAAAGAGTCTCAAAAATAAAATTATTGCAGACACTTTTGTACATTTAGCTATTCCATGTTTTACACTTTACCAATAATCATCATTTTTTCTCTTTCCTTTTCTTCTATCACTGCATAAATATGAGGGAGATAAATGATAATGATTCTATCTCGGAACAACCTTTAACCTCGATTTCTCTGTCATCTTTGATATTTTGGGTCGTTTTCTAGTTAATTTCGACACCAATAGCGCAGACGGTGTAAAATGATTTACGCAAAATCCATTTAAAGTGGTCTGCTGGCCAGTGACCCTTAACTAAGCAATGTTACCAATCCCTCAAAATTACTCAATTTTGCCACTAAATAAAGAAGAATCATCTTGAGGGCGGACTATACATATATTATTGAGTTTCTTTAATATTTTTTGGACAAGTAAGATATATAAGATTCACCAACTAAAGGGTTACTAAATTTCGGTTGGTGCACTTGAATGTAGTGATATTTCTGGTAATTTCGTCAATTACATGTGTATCTTTCCTATCATTCTGGGATTATGTACTTTGTTTAACGACAACTCTGTCAAATCTAGTAACCCTTTGGTTCCTGAATCCACTATATAATTGCCACAGAGCGATTTATGAAAATTCGTATGGTTGGCCCCTAGCCTCAATTTTTGTATCGCCTCTCATTTTTTAACCTTTGCCTTATCACAAATGACAATCCGAACCACCTCTGCTTCTTGCCGAAACTTCACTAATAGTTTTATTCCAGCATTATTTCCTTCTCTTGCATTTTAACTTTACTGTGTGTAGTTTTATGATTTGAATCGAGGCCGAGATTTTCTCATTGGTACTAAATGAAGATATAAGACTTGAGCCCTAGTTATCTGGCCAACTTGTGGATCATTAATCAATCAACTTCAAACTACAAATTAAATTATGTTTTGATAATAGATTCAAATCTCTTATATGGAAGATATAGTCCGTCCCATGATAAATCTTCAGGACACGTTGCAGATGCAAGTAGGCTCCGTGTCATATAATTGCAGTTGTCTGAAGGCGTGGTTGTGTTGAAAGAGACAATTAAATTCTCTTCTCCCGCAATTCTGTTTGAAATTTTTCTCTCTCAAATTGCAACTTCTCTATGCACCTATTTTGTAGAGCATCATCTGGCAACACTGCATCCGCCATTTGTTTTTTTCAAAACTCGTGTAAACAACGTTTTAAAATCGCAGTTTCATTAAAACAAAAAAAAAATGTCAAAAGCTCACCCACCAGAATTAAAAAAGTGTTTTTTTTCTATTAGATTCGCTAAATTTCTTATTAATTAATATTTATTTACAGATTTATGGACAAAAAACTGTCGTTAAAATTGAACGGTGGCCGGCAAGTTATTGGTATTTTACGTGGTTTTGATCCATTCATGAATCTAGTAGTCGATGAGACCATCGAAGAATGTCGTGATGGTAAAAAGAATAATATTGGAATGGTGGTAATAATGCAATTTTCTTTAGAAATTGTAAAATTTATAAATTGAGGTTATGTTGGTGTTTTCTTTTAGGTTATCCGCGGCAATAGTATTGTAATGTTAGAAGCCCTAGATCGAATCTAAGTTAACCATAGATGTAAGATTATTTAATTAAAATAAAGTGGAAAACTAAAGATAAGATTAATTAGAAGAATCCATCAGTATCCAGATTATCCATATTCCAAGATTTCCCATATATTAAAGGTAAAATTCGGAACAATATAAATCTATAACAGTACCGAAGTATCGGGGAAATTCAATTTTCTCATTTTATTGCGGGGGTAGATTTTAGTTCTGTTATATTGTCTCATTTCATCCAATTGTAATGTTGGATCGCATGCGCCTGCCCACATTTTCTATATAGAAAATTTTATTGGAAATATTCACTGTGTAGTTTAGCTAACATCTGAAGCGTCGCGACGACTAGTAGAACGACGCCAATAATAACAACGTCCAATATTATCACTACGGTGATAATTTGAATAAAATCGGCACGATAGTGGCCCTGATTATAAAGTGGTTACATATTGCAAACAGTGTTAGATTTTGTACGATTTCTTCAATAACTCACAGGTACTTGCACGTATTTTTTTTAAATTAAAAGATATAATTATTAACCACCCATCTAGTCAGTAGACGTTGTGATAAGAGTTATGCAAATATTGCGTTATTATTAATTTGATTAGATATTGCTGTATTCAAGAATTGCTACAATAATCACATGTTATCAGTTATATGTTTTTTTTTGTTGAAATTTCGTTCAATATTCAGGTGGAAAACGATCAATAATTTCAGGAATTTATAAATTGACACATTGTAGTCGAATAATTATTAATTAATCGTATTTGATTTAATAGAAATTAAATCAATTTTAATTTGTTGTTAAATTTTGAAATCTCTACAGATTTGCGATATAAAGTGGTTCATTTTAGATGGATGAGAATATGTTGAAGCACGTTCTCGTGCTACGCTTCTGAAATTAATCAAATCATCTAGTTATTGCAATTTTTTACAAATTATTCAGTTACTTTTGTGTAGTGTTATAAAATAATAGACAATTTAAGTTGTTACATAAACATTAATGGTCGATTCTTTTAATTTGTGACTTTCATTAGACATGCTCTAATAAATTCAATAATTAGGAAGAGTGTTAAGTTATTGTTTAGCAATTTAGAATAGCAATAACAATATGTGATGTATTTCTATCACTTTCTTGTTCTTCATCGTGACGACTGTGTGTAAAGATTCTTTTGGTAGCTACAACTTCTGTCTGTGATAAATAAAATGAAGTGCAGTAATGCAGCGATTAGTTGTAATTTCTACTCTTTATCACAATAAGATAGTATGTTCAAGTCCTTGGTGATTAATTTGAAGGTATGGTCATTCAGTGCTAACGTATGGCACATTTTCATTCATTTTCTAATGAACTTTCAGATATTTAGAAGTGTTATTGAAGTATAAAATGTAACTCTTTCCTCTTATTATAGTCTTCGGAATATAGTGCAGAAAAACCTGAATCTCTGCCTTTAATTTCTATTAACACGTTCACAGACTTTCCGTTCAGGCCGCGTGAGGTGTATACGCCCCATACTTTAGACATGTGTTTTTTTTTGTTTCTGGCGTATTGCTTATTCAAATAAACGCACCAGTATTAGTATTAAAATGACAACAATTGATCGCATTATGATTTTTTTTTAAATTCTTCAATTCACGATGATAATACCTGATGGGTTGAAAGGAAAATTCATCGTGGGGCGCGCATATGCTTCACGCGGCAGATTTCCATCACTCTCGAGTGAGACACGAATCACCCTATGGTTTTTACATTCAGATACCTAACACTGAAATTCAGGTAAATTAGACCATTTTAAGTCGTAGTTTTGGATTAGTATGTTACTGCAATAATGTTCCTATTGTCATCCAAAAAGAGAGGCTTGAAAACTGATGCCGGTATTTTTTCACAAAACCATACATATTTTGATGGGTGGGACGAATAAGCATTTGTATTAAAAAATACACACACTCAAAATCCCAACTTATATTATATAATAAGATTACTAAACCATTATCGTGAACTATAATTGAAATAGTTATTTATAATGAGTCAAGGGTCATCTTTCGTGGGAAGACGCGATAATCAAAATCGTAATGTAAATGTAAATCAAAATTCTAATGCTTACGAACTTCTGTATTATTTGCATAATAAAAATCACACGTAAGTACCATATTAATTATACGAATTTATGCACTTAACAATAACAAATGAAGAACCAGAGAAAAAATAAATAATACTTCATATTTGAAGATATTGTCTTAGCAGCTCAAAACGTTTGCAACTAAATAAATTCATAAATGACGGAACACAATATTACATTATTTCAACCTCTTTTCAATATTTTATCGAATGTCCTCTATTTTTAACCATTTTGACACATTTTTGTAAAAGACTCAATCGAAAGACAGTAAAAAGTAACTTCTCTGTCACTGCAAAATCTGCGTAGACAAGTTTATGTCTAATTGTAAGTGGTAATATCGAATAAGGACTTAACTCTTCAGCTCAGGATATTGTTAGCCGCATCACCCTGTTTTTCAAACGTTTTTACTGTTTGAATTACTCATTTCCGTCACGTGAAAAAAGAAGTCATAATATAGGTAGTCGTCGCTATTTTGGGCGACTTAAAGAAGTGCTGAGATATTGTATAAAAGCCATTGTTAACAGTTCATAATATCTTGTCATTATCGATACCTTCTTTAGAGATCTAAGGATAGCAATGCCTGGAGTACTTAGCGGCAACATTTTAAAATACATCTTATGTAGCAGAGTAGACTTATTGTTAATATACCTACTAACAACTTCTAAAAAAAAATTATTTTTTATGAAGGGCATCGAAAAAAAATGCTTACAGCACAAGGAGAGCTTTTGCCGGCCATGTTTAGACCAGTGTTTTTTAACCTTTACTTGCCTTCACGCGGCCCATTTTGCTTTTTTTCTTCGTATCCTCTTTCTATCTCTTTCAAATGACTTCTTTGAACTTTAAATCTGCCACTATTTTTGTTCGATTAAGACAATCTTCATTCAACCCATTTTCAGTCCGAGGCGATCAAAAATCGAGACGCGGTACGTACTGGGAGAAAAAAATATCACTGCCGCAGCATCCAGTGGATAGCGAATGTAGTATCGCGATTAATGCAAAACGATTTTCATCGTTTTTACGATACTATACCTATACTAATTTTCTCTATACCCTATATCGTTATAACAGCTTTTTTCTATTTTGCGTCAATAATAGCGCTATTTTTAAACTTGCTAATGTATCGAAATGAGTTCATTTCGATACACTGTGTAAAAATGGAAAATGTAGTAATTTTTTTTCCTAAAAAAACTCATGAACTTAGCTCTGAAGCCTGTTGTTCAACTCGCTGTAGATTGGCTCTAAAATATGGCAAAGAATTTTGGCTTCAGAATTTTACTAAACCATCATAATTGATTAAAAGTGAGTCTGTAGGAAGTTCTTTTATCGATTCATACAGTGTTAGTTTAGTCCTCATGAAACCGTGAGGATTTCCATTATGAAACTTTTAAATCTCCTTTGTATGGCTTAGAACTCCTTAAAGTGACATGAGAGGGTGGTAAGTGTGCTATTGCTCCGTAGTCTCCACACTAATATAAAATAACGAAAATGGTTTACCCTAGTCCTTGGCAAAATACTGCACGCGTGCCATTTGATGGCACATCTTTAATGTTTCGTTGTATTTATACTTAAAAATATGCATCTGAGGTTTTGTAAAATACGGCTCACTTTCCACGAAAAAAATGTTAACTGAAAAAGCTTTGAATAGTACTGGTCTACAGTGCTGTACAGAAGTGTCTCACAGTTTTTATCCCTTTTCACAACTGTAACTCAAAGCATAGAATAAATAAGATAAATTAACTCTTCATTTCTTTACTGATTTATAAAAGGAGAAACTTCACTTCCTCTACGAATGAATAGTTTTGCTTAGATTTTTACATTAATTATTACAATATCTTGTAATAGAGCTTCTATTTGTGGATACATCACCGAAACTATTGAGAATCCGTAAAATTCAATTGAAGATAACAAAACTACTCTGAAACCTTATTACATAGACGTAGTATAGAAAGAAATAGGAAACTTTACAGCAATAACATAGTTTAAAGTCAAATAGTATGTAATTAATGTATCAAGGTCGTTATGAGGCAAATAACGCCTGAGTGTCGACGGTATACGGTCCGAGGGTTGTACGTCGACCGAGGACCTATTGACCATAACGCCCCTAGTGCATTTTTTCTTTGACATAAAATAAATAACTACACCTACTGGCAAAATGTTCTATAACTCTCTTTTTATAAGAGTGACCTTTAAATATCAACGAAAATGTACGTTTCTATGCATGGACTAAATGCGTAATTCACTAACTAAAACTTCTTTTATTCACAGTTCCAGTTTACTTTGAAATCATAAACTTTATGGGAGTTTTCGTTGGAAATTTTAACAAGTTTACAAAATCATCCATTAATAAGAACGTAACGGTATATGTCTGCGATACATATTTACTTTTATTTAAAATTTTCTCTCTTGCACTTCATCTTATATAAAGTAGGTAATTTGTTTCCCTTTTTGTGTAAATATAAGTTTGAAATGGCAAAATCTTCTCTATATTACCTGTAGCAATTCAATAGATTTCGCAACTATTAACTAATATTAGTTCGGGTTATCTACCCATCGTTTGAGTTCAAAATTCAAATATCTTTATTGCATATTCATCAAATACTAACTATCATCAACTTAATTAGTTTATTAGTTTCGGTAGTACAATCATCTAGTATGATAGATAATCTACGATCATTTCTATTTTCCAATTTCTCATATAAAATAAAAATGTTGGATTTTATGTAAACTGAATCAGTAATAGCTATTTACTGTACAAGGTGATAAAGTCATACTTTATCCAAGAGCGGAAGTTTGGCTCACGAGGTCAGAGGCCGAGTGAGACAAATCCGCGAGTGGATAAAGAGACTTTACCACCGTGTGCAGTACAAGATTTTGTTTAATACTTGCCCTTCAAACTCTTTTTTATTTAATTTTTTTTTTAAATTTTCTAATAAGTTTTGACATTCACTATTCAAAGAGTTGTCAATCGTTGTTGGTTGCTAATGGATTTCTTTAAACAACAAGCAATTGTTTTTGTTTATTTGTTGATTGGTATGGAGTTTACCCACCTCAACGGTAAAGTATTCACTTAACTGTTGAGGTGGGTAAAGTGCGACTTTACCATCGAGTTTTTAGTCGATAAAGTAGGACTTTAACAGCAAGTTGAACAAAATTTGTTTCGTATCACCTAACAAATTTTACCACAATTCAATAATACGTACTTCTACTGTTTGTATAATTTTAGTCTGTGTTTAAAGGAAAGTTCTCTATGAGTTTAGGTATCAAACATCGTTATTGCATATTCATCAAACAGTAATCGTTAGTGGTATTCACTAAGTGTCATCAACTTAATTAATCTGTTAGTTTTGGTATCATAGTCGTCCAGTATAGTAAACGGAGAGACTGCGTGAGTAAATTCTGGATAGACTCAATTTTGATAATTTACATATTCGAACTGATTCTAACAATAAGTTACATCTATAATTGTATCCCTTTTCGATATTAATAGTTATAGTCTCATAAAAAGTCGTGTTCATCTCGAAGGTTGCTTCTATTTTTAAATTGTTATTTATCAATAAAATCAGATTTATAAGGGTCGATAAAGTGATGGGATTCAAATTATTCACCACCAGGTTTAGTAATAACTTGCCACTTCTCACCCTTTACACTCTCTTTGACATGCCATCTTTCTCACTAAACTGAGTAGACTAAACTTCATTTCCATATAAAGGTTCGGTGAACTTAACAAGGTTTCGAATTTTACAGAATCTTTCTGAATTATTCGACGAATTGCGAAACCCACTGTTTACATAAATAATTATCTAAAGAAATTCTCCCATATGGAGTCAATCGTGAGGGAGAAAAGATGGAGAGCTTGCTTTATCTTTAAAGCTCGACTGCAGGCTAGTCTACAATGTACTATTGAATATTTTACTTGCAGTTTAATAAGCTATGAATCCAAATGATAATTTCGTGGCAAAATTATTTAGTCTTTCCGAAAAACTGTATTAAATCAATATTTAAATAAAATTTGAATCAGTTTAAAGATTTCAAAGATGCTGTTTTTCAAAAATGGTTGAAAATCTAGAAAAAAAATCCATATCACATTATTCTCTACAATTGTTATCAATTTACTATTGATGAACAAGGGAGGAAAATCAGATTTTAAGACGTTGATTTTTCCGGAACGAAAACCAGAAACGAACCGACATACGCTTCACTAATTAAACCAAAACCAAAAACCGGAACGAAAAAATAACGGTTCGAAGCCTTGGAGCAAACGCAAAAGAGCTTTTTCGCAAAGGACTCACCCGTCCTAAAAGGCAAGTACCTTGTAGACTTGTCCATGGTCCACTCGAAAGCAATATATGAAGCTTCTTAATTTACTAATGTTATCTCAACAATTTATAGTTGTTAAAAAATTGTTTTTTTTTCTCTGAAACACGAAGAAACATACTAACTGTTATAATCCTCCTTTATCGATTAATATTTCCATGATAAAGTAGCACTTTTCTTCACTAGTGCTGCTTTCCCCTCTAGTGAAGGAACATGTTATCTTTGATAACTAAATACCTAAATAAAAACAAATGCTAGTTGTTCAGGGAAATTCAATGACAACCTACCTATTAAGGAAATAACTGATTAGAAAATTTAAAAAAGAAAATAAATTAAAAAGGGTATTAAGGGTTTGGAAAAAATGTCGTATTGGACACGGTGGTAATCTGATTAACTACTGGTCGAATTAGTTATTCTCTCGTGGATATAATATAACTTCCCCACCTTGTACAATAAATAACTATTTCTTGTTCAAATAATATAAAATCCTTATTCGACTGGGATAACTATAAAGTAGCTGTCTGGGCGCATAATAGTCCATGAACGTCTTCTTTTATCTAGACTTTGCGTTTTCTATACATATAAATAAAATTGGATTCTCTATCTATCTTTTCGAAATAAATACATTATATTTGTGTCTATTCACGTTCAAACATGATTCCTTGTTTGTATCTCTATTTGTTTGGAATAAACTCTGAATTATCTGAATTTAAAAGCACAACTTTACACGATGAATAATATTTCCGATACCAACCTGATTTTTGTTTCGTCTTAGTTACTCCAGCGATAAAGTGAATTTAGATGACGAACGATTTATCACTTACAAATAAGTGAGTTATATTAGTATTGCTTGATAAATATTGGAAAAGTTGTAAAGTTATACTTGAAAAATAAATAAATAATCAATATTGTGATAAAAAAAAACGCAACTTACGGGCCGCGGGCCGGATCCGGCCCTCGATGTGACTTTTTACGGCCCTTGTAAGCATTTTTGAATGTTATTGTGTTAATATAAATCATATATCATATACAGGATGTCCCAGCTAAATGTTCCACCTCAAATATCTCGTTTAAAAAAGTAGACTACAATGTCTATACTTCAATTGACCGATACGAATTTCTTTCTAGCTGTTTTGGAATTGCCAAAACAGCATATAAGGTGTAGAAACTGACTCAATATGAGAAAAAAATCACCTGCAATCAATATTGCCAATGAATTTGATACTACATTCTTTTTTGTCCTAAAATTTCTGATTTACTACTCAAAAAAAATATGAAAGTGCGATTCGCCCCGTGCCTCCACCATTCTGCACGATGAATTGTTAAGACTTTGATCTGAAACACAGTTTTTAACTCGAAATTTTGTTCATTCTCGATATTCATTGCAGGTGATTGGTTCCCTAATATTTAGTTTTGAGGTAGGCTTTTTTCTTCAATGAACAGGTCATTGATCCCAGAGAAGGTCTAATTTTTTTTTGAGCAGCAAATCAGATGTTTTTAGAAGGAAAATATCATTTTAATATCAAATTCATTTGCAGTATTCATTGTAGGTAATTGGTTTCGTAATATTGAGTAATTTTCGAGACCTTATAGGACGTTTTGGCATTTCCCAAATAGCTTGAAAGAAAATCGTGTTGGTTAAGTATAGACATTGTAGTCTAAAATCTCTAGATACTTTTCCAGTTCAATTCACAAACAAACGAGATACTTGAAGTGGAACACTCTGTATAGAATCCAGCCCGCGGTATGATGTGATATTTGCTTCCAGGCCCGAGGTCTTGACCAAGTTGCACATGTCTGCCTTAGAAGGTTGTCCAAACAGCTAGTAACGAAGGCATATAGTTTTGTTATTCTGAAGAGAAGAAAGTAATCATCTCTTGTCGAAGGGTCTAAGATTACTACCATCCAATCTAAGATCCCGTATTATTTTTTATTTATTATCTTTACGTTATTAGCTTGTATGATATTGCTGGAGTACCGTATGAAGTACTAGCTGTATGCGAATAAAGTCGCTGGTGTTTACCAACTGTCCTATTAAATTTGAAAGAAGAGAGAAAAAATAACAGCTGTTAGCATTGCATAGTTAAGAAAATCTGTTATTCTGATTCTTAACAACACGAAAAGTAGTCAAGTCTTGAAAAAAGGGCGCGAAATCATTATATCTATTGATTAGATCGTAGTCTTTCGTTGTTGGTTGTTCGGATTTGATAACCTTCCAAAAAACTACCAAACCCATAGTTCTCAATCGCCGACTCATCAAAATTGCTCTCAATCTTTTCCTGTTCTCTCACCGTTAAAATTAATGAATAAGTCAGATCGATTCTTTTTTATCAGAAGAAGAGACAAACAAAAAACAACGAGCCAATCAAAATCGTATTACTTTTTTGTGACTTTTTCCTCCATTGAAAAATAAAACTCAATAATGAGATTCAAGACAGATTTTCCACAGATATATTCACTGATTTGAACATTGAGTGCTTGTAGTGTTGTTATATTCATGCTGTCAAATCATCTTTCTTTAATAATAAAAGCCATTCCTCTTCATTCATATTCGAAGAGTTGAGTGCTTATAGGAGCGTTTTACAAATAAATGCTATTATCAATTCCAACCACGATTGGTTGAAGCAAATAATTAAAATGGAGAATCGTAACCATGTCAGATGTTAATCGTAGTCAGTGATACGATCTCGTGATACGGTGATTATTGATGTGTTGCTCATGTAGTTTTGTAATGATTTGACACTTTCTATCAATTGATATTTATATTATTTTAATTGTACTTTCAAGTAAAATTGTACAGGGACGGAGGGCTAAAGCTAATTATTTTAAAGGGTATCCTCCTCAAAGGAAAAGTTGTAAAAAACAGACATTTCAAGGTAAATCCACTCCTATAATTGTTATAATATAGAATTATCCATGATCTATCTGAAGGCATCTAATTACAGTTAGTGTTGTTTTTGCGATAATGATGGCGAAAATTTGATGAAATACAACCCAAATTGGAGAGCTGTACTGCTATATTATCCTTAATAAGAATTGTATACATCATTCATTTCCCAACGGTAAAGAACTAATTTTCGTTATTCTCACATTAAATTAGGTATATCAAGTTCTGTTTGATGGGCTGACTCAAGGGCAATATCCTCTAATCAACAATACAGTTATATAGTTGAGTAAATGACTTAAGAGATTAACGTTGTAATCCGTAAAACCACAAAATTACTCCAAAATTTAGATTCACAAGTGGGCAATCTATCACCATTTTTTTTGTTACCAAATCTATTGTGGAGTAATTTTGTGGTTTTATGGATTACAACGTCAATTTCCTTAGTCATTTATCCAAC